>CAJPEX010004387.1:0-22139 GCA_905338405.1 Notodromas monacha | reverse complement strand
AACACCAGCACCGCCACTGCCATTGCCGCCGCCGCCGCCGGCGTCGTCATCGTCATTATCGCCGCCGATGACCAGCAAGACGCCAATAACGCCGTCCATCAGTGGTAAACACTCATTATACACCTATATCCAACGTAGATGCTATATCTAAATATGCAGAACTTCAGTGTAAAGCAGTGCAGTACGTTAATAATCCGAAGAATTTCAAACATGTACTTTTTGCAAGAGGAAAGCACCCCGGGACAAAAGGTATCTCCCATCATCATAGGCCACAAACGAGTCGCAAGAATGGCAATGAATGTCCTTTGTTTGTAAATTTGTAAAAAAAAAATATCCCCTTCGCTTTGAAATAAACATTGGCACTTCTCAATGCTGCGCATAAGCAGGTTTTTTTTTTTTTTAAGGGGAGTTGCAAGGATCACTTTTCTTTCTTTGACTTCTGAAATTAGATTTACAATGCTCGTGGCCCCAAGATGCGGACGTTATTGGTGCTTGAAACTTGCCCATACGTCGGAATGTCCACATGTTGGATCATACTTCCCTCATAGACTTTAAAGGAAATATATCCAATTGGTTTTTATGCTGATGCACAATGATGAAACTGTCCTCCGAAAATCAGATGAAATAATTTTTCTCAACCTGAAGATACAGAAAATGCACTTGTAGGAGGGAATAACTTATAGATCTGTTGGCACAAAAAGGAGTCAAAAAACCAAGAACAAGCACACATTTTTTTATACAGTACAATACTGCTTGCAAGCCTTGCAGCTGATGGGAATAACTGTGAAAAGGAGAACAAAATTGGCCTTTTCTTGTTGGTTATGAATTTTAGGGAATTGACAGTGACAATTTATTTTTAATTTTCGTAAGCATAAAAAGGTCAGTTTGTTCAAGAGATGGCAAAATTTTGAAAAATGGGATGTTTCCTCATGTGCTGTTAAAATGTTGGTGAAGTGTCCACAACATCTTGAAACACTGTCTGGATGGCTTTTAACTTCAAATGATTCTAAATAAAATTGGGCATTTGTCATATTGCGTCCGCATGTCAAGGCTCCACTACATCATAAAGATAGAAGAAAATTTTGTGAAAGTTTGAAATGTTTGAAGGGGGTTTGGCCATTCAGCCTTCCTTTTCAAAAAGAGTTGTATGAGCTTAAAGTCTTCTTTTTCATCTCCTAGCAACTTAGTAAATAACTATCAGTTGCAGTATAGCCAATCGCAGGTGGATGTTCCATTAATTTTGCGTTTTCACGTGCAGCAAAGGATTCCACTGGTATTTGATAATGTGGAAGAAAATTCCAACGAACTTCATCCGGTTGAAAGTTTATTTCGAAAACGGCCCAAAAACGTGTTTGAATGCTAACCTAACAAAAATATGAGCATGCACACCAGATTCTAAACCCATAATGTTGCAACTCTTTTGACTTTTTTTTAGTAGAGTGACATTAATTGAGTGAATGGCGTGTATTGACATTGATTCATCTGGGATTTATCGCATCTGTCCATGTTTCTGACTGGTTTTGTGTTTCTCTCTGTTCATGGTATAACTTTCTTTGTAGTTGTGTTTGTGTGTGTTTATCTGTACGTCTGTCTCAATATATCTGTCTCTCCAAGTCTCTGTATGACTCCCTGCCTTTATCTCTCTCTGTCTCTATCTCACTCAATCTGTCTGACTATTGCTTTGTCTGTCTTTCTCTCCATTGACTCTCCTTATAGCTCAGCCAGTCCCTCTCTGCATCCCAACTAGTCTGTCTGCTGAACACTGTACAGTGAGACCCCAAGATGCAGAAATAATTGGTGCATCAAGAGGGTTATGAGACAACTCACATAGCAACAACTCACACAGCAACAACTCACATAGCAACAACTCACACAGTGCAACAACTCACACAGCGACAACTCACATAGTGCAACAACTCACACAGTTCTTTTTTTTTTTTTGTTTACTTATTTTTCTTTTTTTTAGATTTTGGTTCTGGCAAAAATGTATACCTTTCTTGTGTCTAGATTTTCTTTATCCTAAATTAATTTTATGCATTTATAATACAATTTTTATAAATTTTTTATACTTGTGTTTTCAACCTAGTCAAGGATAATTTTGTCCTAAATTAATTGTGTACATTTATCATGTTCTATATTTTCAATACTTTTGTTTTCAATCTAATCAAGAATAATTCTGATGCATGCATCAATCCATGTTCTTCCTAGAAATTGAGCCCTAGTCATGTTTATGGCTGACAGCTATTGATGTAAATATTGCTTGATTGGACATTGGATTTCCAACAGTTTTAGAGGGGTTCTTTAAAAAGGATTGTGAAATAAAATTGAAAAATTCCTGTGAAAACTTGGAAAGTTGCTGTGAGCCATGACAATGACTGGGGCTCAATTCCTGTAAGGAAGAACATGGATTAATGCATGGATCAGAATTATCCTTGAATAGATTGAAAATAAAAGTATTTAAAATATAGAACATGATGAATGTACACAATGAATTTGGGACAAAATTATCCTTGACTAGGTTGAAAACACAAGTATAGAAAAATTTATAAAATTGTATTATAAATGCATACAATTAATTTAGGATAAAGAAAATCTAGACACAAGAAAGGTATACATTTTTGCCAGAACCTGAATCTAAAAAAAAGAAAAATAAGTAAAAAAAAAAAAAAGAACTGTGTGAGTTGTTGCACTATGTGAGTTGTTGCTGTGTGAGTTGTCGCACTGTGTNCTCCAAGTCTCTGTATGACTCTATGCCTTTATCTCTCTCTGTCTCTATCTCACTCTATCTGTCTGACTATTGCTTTGTCTGTCTTACTCTCCACTGACTCTCCTTATAGCTCAGCCAGTCCCTCTCTGCATCCCAACTAGTCTGTCTGCTGAAAACTGTACAGTGAGACCCCAAGATGCAGACATAATTGGTGCATCAAGAGTGTCCCCAAGTTAAGGCTCATTTTCCCTTAGCCTTACATTATATACTTTTTAATTGGTGTTTTATGTACAAAATACTCACTATAATTCCATGAAAATAAAAATTGTCTCCCATTTTAAACTGATTCCAATAAATATATTTCAACACAATACATGGGCATTTGGGGAATTGAATGCTGATACCTTTGAACAGTGCATAGAAATGTTGGCTGTAAAAATGGTATTCACGTGAAAAAGAGAGATGGAAGTCTCTCTCTGCTGGAGGTAATTTTTAAATTAGCTAAATGGGGGGAAATTAGTGAGAGAAATTCCCAATAACTTTTCTTACATCAATTTTAGGGTTGGAAATATCTGTTTCTTGTAATTTGGCCTGAGATCTATTTGCAATTTTATAACAGAATGTCTTTATGTGAAGTCAGTGTCCTAATTTTTGGCCTTTTTTTTAATAAATTTTAATGAGAAAATAAGTTTCCCTATGTTGAATTTTCCGCAGGTTAAGGTGTCCACATGTGGAGGTCTCAATGGATATAGACATCACTTTAGCTGGACGTTATATGTGTATCTCTCTGTGTATCCCTCACAATGTCATCTCTCTTTCTCCCTCTATGGCTCTATATATCTCTGTCTATCTTTATTTGTCTGTCTATCTCTCCATTTGACTCTCTTTATATCTTTGCCAGTATACTATACCTCCTCATCCAAATGTATTCGCCTGTTTGAATACTGTATTGCATTGCTTTACATTATCTGCATATTTCTCTGTATAACTCTAACTATGCTGTCTGAATCTGTACTTGTTTGCATCTCTCTCTCTCTCTCTCTGCCTCCCTATTTGTGTCTGTACTTTCTACTCATCTGTATCATCTCTCTATCTGTCTGTCTTTGGTTGCTTTCAGTCAGCAGCAGTCAGTCTCAAAGTGAACCTGGAGAATGCGAAATGTTCTTTCGCTTCGTGACCCGGGGCATCGGATGAGGCTGAGAAACCAAACCACCGACGTGCTGCAGCATCGGGAAGCAGTCGAGTCACACACGAGAGCGTTGCCAAGTTCTGTGTTCGGCGATCCAGAAACCTGCTTCCAAGTGGTCCGTATACACTCGCATAAAAGACGAAAAAGAAAATAAAGCGAGGAGGAAGAAAGGAGGATGAAATAAAATAAAAAATAAAAAATTTATGTAGGAAAGGAAGGCAACGAAAGCCATTAAAAACTACTCTCAGCTGCCCTGCCACCGACTGTTGTCACGGCATGCTCCAGTTTTCTCAGTCAACCTCAGTCTCCTGCTGATTTGCCATCTGGAAAAGGGATATTAACGAGGGACTCGAACGCTACATTAAACTCTTACGAGGAGTTTGTGAAGAATTCAAAGATTCACGACGACGATGAGCACATTTCATCACGAAGTGTATGTGGCATTCATGAGGAGAAATTTTCGGGGGAAAAAAGTCCTTGAATCGTCTGAAGAATAATCAAATTATTTCTTCCCTGATAGAGCAGAAAATTGCGAAATGCTTGGCTTTTTAAATTCCGGATAAAAACATACGGTAAGACATGCACTGCACAATAATTCATCAATATGAAGGGGGAAAAAATGCCTGACCTTTATTCTCTTGGATCAATCAAATTGCTTGTCTTTTAATATTAGTTCTCGAACTCGTTGAAATACTGTGCAGAAAAATTAATATTTACGCATGAAACTTTTACTCTATGTGGCATTATTATTTAATAAAAAAGAGTATTCTACTTCAGTTTTTGAGTCTACAGTCTGAGGGAGCAAATCTTAACCACGACGGGGAGAATATACTCGTATGTAAATTCTGTACGTGATGATTATTGTCCTCGCCAAAATTAAAAAAAATTCATGATTTGTGGAGTTTTGGGTAACCTGCAAAAGCATGAAAAAAATGCACAAATCCAGTTTGGTCGCCAGAAAAAAAATATCAGGGAAGGGGAAAAGGGTAGCATCGACGAGTCTGAAGCTATATATAGGAGTTCTCGTCAGCGACGTTGAGAAGATGAAAACGAGGAGGAAAGAAGGCAGGAAAGTCGAGAATATGTATATATATATATATACTCGTATATATATTTCATATATATTCGACAATGCGGCGTTTCACGCTCCGGCGACGGAAACTGCGCTTTTGTTACAGCCTGATGCTGCTGCTGCTGCTACTGCAATACCTTCTCATCTGGGCTTCTTTTTTATTTTATCTTGCTTCTTCTTTTTTTCTTTTCCGCCTTCATCCCCAGACTACTCCATTTTTTTCTCTTCTGAATTTCCTCTCATCGAGGATGAGAGGAAATGCCTCTCATCCTGGTAGCTGCGTGAATTTCGACCAAAGTTTCCATCGGCATCGATCAGGGGTCTGCTGCTTATTAATTTCTTGAAATATTTTTGAAAAGTGTTTATACCTCCCTCCTCGTTACAGCATTTGGTAAATAGTGATAATTTCCTGCAATATTCGTATGCACTTCTTCTTACATAAATCCTACATCAGCACCTTGACATTAAAAGTTTTGCCTTCTTTTGTGGAAGCATTATTCCAGTTTAATCACGCAACGCTTCATTGCTTATACGTTTCCCTTATTGAAAAGCCAAGTACAGTTTCTCTTGGCCTTTGGAGTTTATATATTTTATCAAAAACAAAAGAAGATGAACTGAATCGATTATGTACAGCAAGGAATGAAGTAGTTATTGAGAATTGAGGCTTTCGCCAGCTTTTTTTGTGTATAAGCATGAATAAGAAAGAAGTCGGCTTTTTATTCTGTCTTGCTGCAAACCAGTTCCTTTATGCTTTTGGATTATTCTTCAGAAGAAAAAAATAGCCAAAAAATGTTGATTTTCAGTTTAATGTATTGCGGATTAATCTGCAGTTCTATCAAAAATGTCCAAAATTTTCTCTTTTGGCGTGAGGAAAATTTGAAATTCACTCACGAAAGCTGAAAAATGGGTAGAAATTCGGAAAATTTCCAAGAAGACAGATTTTTGAGTTAAATAAGCTCAAAATTTAGGATGCAAGAAAGATTAGAAATGAGCACACAAATTAATCAGCCAGGCTGTTGGCAGGAACTTTTGTCCTAGTAATAAAGTTGGTATATTTTAGACAGAGCTTAGAAGTTTTTCAAAGTTTTTTGAATTTGCAGGTTGGGCCAATTTTGGACAACACAAAAAAGTTTGCAAACAGCTAGCTTTCTCCAGAGATCAGCTTGAATCAATATATGCCAAAACACAGAGTGAGTGAGAATGAAGAAATCAGAGAAAAGATTAATTCTAAGGATGAGTTTAAGAGGTCAAATTTGACCATCAAGAAGGGCTTTACATCTTCTGGTCACAAATCTGATTAAATAATTTGTTTTTGTAGAAATTTAGGCACAACGTACATCTTTGAATTTTGAACGCAAAAAATTCCAGCCAAACATTTGGATCGAATCTGCATTTTATGTAACCCTACCGAATATACGCAGTTTTGTTGACCTGGCCAACAGCAATTTGTAGCACAGCATGGGTTCAAACAAATAATGCTCTGATAAAATGCTTTACAGGTGGACTCGTCCCACCAAAATTGTTTTTCTACAACAATTTTCTCTGTAAGACAATCTTTTTTGGTCCCACAGAGGTTCTCCACAATGAAAATCTCCTTTTAACGGGGTCTCCGTTCAATTTTGTTGTAGAGATGAGTCCATCTGTATAATTTCTATCTCATGAAAGCTATACCCCTATTTGCTGGTCTGATGAACAACGAATCTTCAACATTATCCAAGGCATATCTGTAAAATAATTTCCCGGCTTAACCAGGCAAACGATGTATGTACAGTGATTTATTTAGAAGATAGTTTTTCTCCAAATTACGAATTTACTGCATAGCCAATTCCCGAATCAGAGCGGGTGCGCAATTTATTTTTGTCGCATTATTTTGAAAGATACCATTTCCTGGTTTTTATTTTTAAATGCTCTCCTTCCTTGGAATCTTACTGCAGCAGTGGTAGGGTTGAATCAGGACTTTATACGCGAAGTCTATTGATGACTGATTAATTCGAGTGGTTTCAAGTGGCGTGGATGGAAATTCGTACCCGACGCGTGTGTGGCGAGAGAAAAAGGGGGGGGGGGGGGGGGGGGGGGGGGGGGGGGGGGGGGTATCAGGACTTTATACGCGAAGTCTATTGATGACTGATTAATTCAAGTGGTTTCAAGTGGCGTGGATGGAAATTCGTACCCGATGCGTGTGTGGCGAGAGAAAAAAGGGGGGGGGGGTTCAGGGCTCGGGTTCGGCATCATCGTCTCGGGTAAAAAATAAAAGAAGGCGAGAAAGAAGCGGGGTTCATCGTCGTCGTCGTCGTCTCCTCGCCCTATATATATACGTGCGCATATATCCGTATACGTGGTATACGAGTATATACGCATATAACGCTGCTGCTGAGGCAGGCCGGGGGTGGATGGAACCCAACAAAAGGACCCCCGGGCGCAGGGTTTCAGCACGGCCGCCTTATCATTTGATTAAGCCTCGATATCAATTAATGAATTTTCCTCCCGCCCGTCCGTCCGTCCATCCGTTCCTTCGTTCGTCCCGTCTTATTTCGTCCATGGGCACACGCTTCTAACCCACCTCAGGTCTCAATATGCGCTTGCTTTTCTGGGTGTGTGTGTGTGTGTGGGCTGCTGATGGGCTCTAGGTTGCCAGCAGAATTTTGGCGCATGGACGATGGACAAAGGCATCAGTTGAACCAATTACATTCAAGTCAAACTTCAATGCATGGACCATACAAAAATAAAAAAAGAATTGGGTCTTGGATCTTTAGATTTTTTATTTTATTTGAATAAAAATAATTTTGATTGTACAATAATAATTTTCTGGAGAGGTAGTATAAAGTTGGGCAGGAAACAAACATTTGTGTTGAGGAAAAATAAAAAATAGGCTTTACAGGGAAGGGTAGTTGGTGATATTGCATGCCTCAAATTTCTTCTTGAATGATGAGTTGAAAAAATGCTGAACTTATTTGAGGCTGGGTTTTATTTGCCCAACTAGTCTTTCACTTCCTTTCAATGCACATAAAATTAGATTATACCTTGCAATTTGACCATCCTGCAATTCAATGGTCAAATTGGCAAAGATGTTTACTTGCAATTTGACCCTTTTGCCCCACAGTTTGACCTGATGCATTGGCCACGCTTTTGCATTTTTGTACTGATATTTTTGAATTTTGCAAAGTGTCTAGCAATTCAACTGCTTTGTAATTTTACCCTCGTTTGGTAATGGTTGGATTGTGAGGTACCACCTGCTGTATAGCTTTTATCTTCCCCGTATCAACAATGAATAATATCCCAAAGACCCCTTGTCACATAGATTTATGGAGGTTTTTGATGCCTTTTTTTCAAAGGGGATTCAGACAAGGACTTTAAAAACAAATTTTATTGGGGAGGTTTGAGTTATTGAGGTTCAACTGTGCAATATGGAAGAGTACATGAGGTTCAAAAACAAAACAGAAACAAAAATTGTGCCATTCTTTGCATACTGCGGAGAGATTTGCTAAAAAACAACAAAATTCAGGGATCAAGAAAACTTGCAATTCGTGCTTTTGCAAACAATCTTAGCCGACAATTCTGGCAAGAGTTTCCATACGGTTGAGTATGTTTTCAGAAGAACAGTACATCTTTTCACATTTTTACTGTAAATGAAATGCCTCATATAACGGTTTTTCTGATCTATGAACTATAAGGCTGTCAGATTCTGTATTTCTGCTTCAGATAACGGACCCATAATTCAGATCATCAACCACATGCATGGAGAAATAATAAAGATTCCATTGATAAATTTGGAGCTACGGTGGAAAATATATAGCTGAGCGTATCCAATCTTCGAGTGATGAATACAATTCCTGATGTTTCTGAAAATTATTTTTTAAAGTTTGAGAAATATTGTCGGAAAATTTTCTTGAAAGTCTTGAAGGAAATCACTAACGCCTCTCTAGAACACATACATTTCTTATTCGTTAATATTGGCTAACGGTGATGGTTTTCGTTATACTGTATCATGAACTTTTCAATTTAATTAGTGTCTTTTGGGTACTGAGCGCTCTTGAATTATTTTGCAAGCTTAAACTTTTATTACCGGTATACAGTACTCTAACAAATTTTTTTACTTGAAAGAAAAGGGTAAATCCGTGAATCTATCGTCGAAAAATGAATCCCTTGATTAATTCCCTCGAAACCTAAACTTGTGAAATGGAATTAAAATATTGGATCCTAGATAACGCGTTTATTTCTCTGGTTTGTAATAACATTATACGTGTGTATGACGATCTTTTTTATCATTCTGTCTTTTTAAAATATTGAAAAATCAACAATTTGAGAGTTATAATCTTGTATGATGAAAATTAGAAGTCCGAGCATCTTCATCAAGGGTCTGACTCATTCATTCATGACGTGATGAGGAGGTATTCGACTGAAACTTGTCTTTTGAAGTTGAGTATTTACAGTGGGGATCCATTCATTGTGAAAGACACTTTTTCATCAGAATCCTCGCGGGAAGTTTTTGAAATTAATGTGGATCATCGTTGATACTATCAACGATGATACTCCTTCTTTTCATTTGAGGAACATGAAACTTCTTCAGAATCTTAATTTTTCATCGTGTTTCTCAATTCACTTACACACCTGTGGAATTTTTAACCGGCCATACAGATTGGCACCAGCGCAAATAAGGAATTTTGAGGGATATCGGACGTGCATATTCCCTGGATCCCCGAGCAACATTGGCAACCTAGAGGGGGGATCAGAAAGCCAGCTTCTCAATCTTTGGTCTGAGAAAGGCAGAAGGCTTCTCAATTACTGGGATGCATTGCTGTACCCCTCCACTGTGTGTGAAGCTGTGCTGCATGCCAGGGAATATGTAGGGAAACGGGAGTAATGAAATACCGACGGGAATAACCGGGTGGCTGTAGAGGAAAACAGCGCCTTTTATCTCTTTCATTTATTTTTATTTTGACTCGATTAATCCATTCAATTGATCTGATCAAGTCACTGCACGAACGAGCTTCAAATATCTAGCAAAAAAATAAAATAAATACATTGAAGTATATCTCCTGATGATGCGCCAAAATCGCCATCAGATCATTATTTTTTTTATACCTCATAAGAGTTGAGGCTGTGAAAATCATATTCATGATACTGCACTGCACATAATTTTCTGGCGATTGAGTTTTGTTCATTTCAACTCACCTTTCTCAATATTATTGTACACAATCTACCGGCAGTTTTTCGATAAATCTATTAATCAAATCGAAAAAAAGAACGTTGAAGTGAAACTCACGTCATGATTCCTCAAAAATGTGAAAATTTTTACTGAATCCAAAGAGGCAATTTAAGATTTTTCAAAACATTCTTCAAAAAAAGTTGAACCCGCATCAAAATATGTTCACATACCAACAATATACAAAACACGAGCATTTCAGTCAGATAACTTATAATGCTTCTTTCTGTGAAAACGACTCTCTGGGAGTGATTCATAGGATTAAATTTCGTTTGTTTGTGGGTATAATTATTTAGTCGGAATAAATCACGCGTTGCTTTTGATCCGCGATGCACTATATAGGTGGGTGGTGGAAACATCTGATCCATTCCATCAAAGCAAAATTAATTTCTTAGAGGAAAAATGCATCACCTTCTTCATCTTTTTCATGGATGACGAGAAACAATAAAGCGATTTCATCCTCAACAAATGGATCAATCACACACACACACACACACACACACACACACATTGACATTATTAGGATTTTTTTGAATCTCAGCACATTAATACCATCTCCGAGAATCGATTTGCATGCACTTTGCATGCAGAGAGCACTGTGATGAGCATGTAATTCACTGTAATTGATGAACTTTCATCAAAGTGCCTCATCAAATTCAATTCAGACTCGCTCTTCTTCTCGTATTAAAAAAAGATGTGTCTATTTGCCAGTTTCCGCACAGTATAATTAGAATTATATTGCATGGAATTAGCAGCAAAATAAAATTACCAAAGCACGCTAAACTCGAGTAGTATGAAAAAATGTTGAAATTATCTTCAGGAATTTCTTTTTTTTGTGCCCATGACGACAATAAAACGTGAGTGAGTGAATCGCCTTATTGTGGCAATCACTCATTTTCTAAAAATAATCAGAGAGATGTTTTAATAAATAAAAAATTTCGCGGAAAAAGATTGCTCATCAAAAAATGCCTTGGAAAATCTGCAAAATTAATTTCACACTTAACTGACTGCCCGCCTTTTTATTTTCCTATCCACGTCGTGGAATTTTGCAGAAAGATTTTTAGCGGATTATACATAAATATTTCTTACTGGTGTGAACCCCTGAATTTTTTCCATACTTTTGATCCGAATGGAGTGTTGTCCTGCATACTTGAGCAATATGAGCATATGCCCAGTTTTTTCTTCCTTTCTCGGAATTCCAAGCACAATAGACTCTCTTTTCTTCTCTTTTCTAGATGAGGAAAATGTTTTCACGTGCCCATTCCCGTGGCTTTATTTCAAGCCAGTTGAAGGAATAAGATTTGACACCGCGGGAAAAACGGATGAAAATGAAAATCGAAGCCAGCATGAAACAAAATACACAATATCCTGGCAGAGAAATCTTCATCGCTGATTTTCTCCATAAGATAGAATACTGTATATAGAAGCACGCGAGCATCATTCTGAAAGAAACAAAGTGCTGTACGTAAAAGTTCTGAAAATGATGTTGCAGTAGCAATTAAGCCGGCATACGGGCTTCATTTAATTTCTTCTCGCATCTCCTTCAGGACGATATATACAGAAACTTCCTTTTACGCACACTATAGAGAGTAAAATTTAATAGCGATGAAGCATTATTTGGGACCTTTACCCCATTTATTGGACAGTCTATGGTGGGGCATTGTATAATGGTCAGCACTCGTGGTGGGGCAGGGAAATGTGTGCATCACACTTGCGAGTTTTGGTCTAAATCCAACGGGTTGGAAATTCCTGAATGGTAATACAGTTGAACCTGGATGAATCGAATTTCTAGGGACCAGGAAAAAAATTCCACTTAAGGAGGTTTTGACTTAAGGAAGTTTTGATTTTTAGAGGTTTCTAGTTGAGAAAAAAAACACTTTTGTTGTGATGAGAAGTGAAAAAAGTGCAGGAAATCATGATTGAGGATATTCTAGGCCAAAACTAGCTCCTTAATGAGTTCACCCCTTCCTAAACTTGGAGGCAGGGGTTCATTTGCTATTTTTATCTTTTGATTCCTTCCAAGATGCATCAATTTAATTTTTTTAAATTATTTTCTCTTTCAGATTTCAAGGAACTAATAACCAGAAGGCCTCAGAAAATTTCGACTTACAGAGGTTTTTGAGAAAAAAATTGAATTCGGGAGGTTATTAATGTATTGATTCTAACGGGATTCAGACAGGGACTTGAAAAAAAAATTTGACTTAGGGATGAATTTGAATTAGAGAGGTTAGACTTATCAAGATTCACCTATACTGAACTATTCTGGCAGGAATGAGGGAAAATACCATCCAGGTGTGACTGACATTTTTTTTTTTCCTTTAGCAGAAAAGCCAAAAAAATGGATTCCCCGGGCTTTGGCTCATCTTCTGCTCATGTTAGGTTTTTTTTGCAATTGCTGCTACTTGTGGCAGAAAAAATTTTGCAGATAAATCCCTCCTCTGCCATGGAAGGTTGAACATGCTTGCTCATGAGTAAAAAATTTGTTGAAACAAGAATACAAAAATATTATGACTGCTGGACAGGGACTATACGAACTATATATTTGTTTTACAATCAATTACTTATAGAAAACATTTATCATAAGCGATAGTACACATGATGGTTTAGTAGAATCTCATCACAAAGAAGCATTTCGGACAGTAAAAAATCTAAAAATGCTTCATCATAAACAAAATTTAGTTATAAGAAAAATAAAAATTACATTACGACTATCCGACAGAGACTAATGAAGAAATTCTTTGTAATCATTAATTTCTCAACAAAATTTGTAGTAAACAACTACAGTTCACGCAGTGAAATTGAATCTCATTACAAGCAGCAAAGCATTTGGGACCTGAAAATAAATAAATTTGTTATGGTTATGACCGAAAATTCGTTAAACAAGGCTATTGGACAGGGATCAAACAACTAATTCCTTCTAAGCGTTTATTTGTTATTACGACATTCTTCGCAACTATATTACACTTTATAACAAGTCGACGGTCTTTTGTGCTTCGGATTATTCCCATCTTTTTTTTATAGTGATTGTATCTTTGTTCCCTATTTACGGTATATATACAGTACAATATGCACCTATACTGCTGTCGAATGCGTGTTTGACTCGAGTAAATTAACACCATATATCCCAATGAGTATCATCAAGGCGATTCCCGATCATAACTGATTTTGATGTGCCATGTAACGCCAAAAAGAACGTCCACATACGACAGAGCATCAAACCTGGTATTTGGGGTTGAAGCAAAAAGGGGTTCCGCACTTAAATCTGCATGATGGGTACATTGGGTCCCCTGCATTGCATGGCAAAAAAAAATCTGTTTCAAGGTTCCTTTCGTTACTCATAGAATTCGGTCATGCAGATCACAGATTCCTTCACAGTTCCATTTAGGAAATGTTTTTTCCCGGATAATGTACTCCATATGTTCAATTTGGCAAATTATAAACGCAGTTTAGAACTGCAATATCATCGTTTCATGTACCTGAGGTGATTTTTATCTGGACAAATATCAGACATATTGAATCTTTTCAGGCTGCTGTACATGGTTTCTATAAAATATCCATGATCTCTGTGTTTTAGGTTATTAAAATCTTAGCAGTGGAAATCACATGAGAAATCCTGTAGTAAATATTGCCCCTGGGAGCGCTTAATTATTGAGAAATACAATTTTAATAGATTGGTCGAATAAATTGCTGAAATTCAAAAATTTTCCCTTGAAAATTCTCCAATAATGTAGACAAGATTCCTCAGTTTAGTAAGTCTTTTTTTGTATTTCAGATTTAGGCTATCTAAGTGTATCAATATCAGTTATATACAGTGACGCCCCAAGATGTGGACATAACCAATGCATCAAGAGAGTCCTGATATCAGAATGTCCCTAAGTCAAGTCTCATTTTCCCTTAGACTTCAATGCTAATGTATATAATTGCGTGTCCGGTCAGCCGCCAGCCGTTCAATTCACGGTTGTGCACCCACCAGCCGTCAAACGCTGGTCCCTCCAATTGCCAGCCAGGGCAGTGCTTGGTCTCTCCAATCCCCAGCCCACCAAACTGCGGTCCGGTCACCCAATTGTTGGGGCTGTGGGGTCGCGTTCACGCAGCAACCCGAGCGTAGCATCCTCGCTCGGGTATACCGCACAGCAACTCCTACACGCCAACCCGGAAGCGGATAGGGCGCCCGGTTTACCGCATTGCGGTAAACCGGGTCAAGAACAAAGATAATCATTTCCGGCAGCGAACGCCTGCTCCCGAAGCCTTCGGGGCTTCGGGAAGAAGAACATTACATCTTGAGAGCTGTTGCAGAGAGCGTGCGGATTTACCTGACTGTGAATTCTGACTTGCGTCTTAGCGCGATTGCTTGTACCTCTGGGTACCTTGTATCCTTCTGTGGTTTTGTGCGTGTCTGGATAAAGCTGATTATTCTAAGTGACTCTGCTAAAGAGGATCCGGCCGTTAAAGGCTGAGTGACTGCGTTTATTCTTTCTCTCCATTTTATTTGTCATTAATCGGCCTGACAGGGGCACCCCAACAATTGGGTGACTAGAATCCCATTGATTCTAAAATCCTGTTTTGCAGTGTTTGAAGATCAGAATGGTTTCCTGCCACAGATGATTTTTTTTTGCAAAATTTCAGCAATGTTAGGTTAGTTCAATTTATGTTGGTTTAATTTAGGTTAGGTTAGTTTAGGTTAGGTTAGGTTAGGTTAGGTTAGGTTAATTTAGGTTAGGTTAGGTTAGTTTAGGTTGGGATTGATGAGTTTTTTCTTTTTGCAAAAATTTTTACAAGATTCAATTTTGTGCAAAAAAATTATCTGTTGCAGTAAACCATTCTGCTCCCCAAAGACTGGAAAGACACTGCAACCAGGATTTTAGAATCAATGGGATCCTAGTCACCCGATTGTTGGGGTTCCTCGACAATTGGGTGACCGGACCGCAGTTTGGTGGGCTGGGGATTGGAGAGACCAAGCACTGCCCTGGCTGGCAATTGGAGGGACTGGCGTTTGACAGCTGGCAGGTGCGCGACCGTGAATTGAACGGCTGGCGGCTGACCGGGTACCATATAATTGGTTCTTCCTTTTTATGCTAATGTATAATCACTACAAGATACGACATCTAGCAGAAAATTACTTCCCCACGAAGTCCCATTGATGATAAATGTTAATGCAGTGCTTTCATAAAGTAAAAAGAGCGGCTCCTCAGTGATTTTTTCCACAGTAAATTCAAATTTATGGCGGAAATACTGTAAATTCAAATTTATCAAAGAACGACTAACATTTTTCAAAGCATGCGATTGATGATTTGAAGTAATGATCAGCTATCTGAAGCATAATATACAGGTGGACTATTCATCTTTTCAATAAAACTCAAGTGGCCAGAAATAACATATAATCGTAGAGAACGTTTTCAACATGCGGAACAAACCCTACATGGGTCCACAAAAAATTCGCAGTGCGACAGAGAAAATCTTCGTCTCAAAGTCCATCTTTAAATCTGTATACTGTACATCTGACCGCCTGAGTTCATTCAGCGAAGAAGCCGTTATACGAGGCATTTTATTGCTCGGGGTATTTAATATACACGAATTTAAAAAGCAGGACTGCGTCTACACTGAAGGATGAAGCCAAAAAAAATAAAATAAAAATACTGTCATGTCCTGTACTTTGCATGTGCTCTAAATCCGAGTGAAACTGGGTGACAGACAGACAGACAGACAGACACCCGTATAGCAAGCTGTGTTGGTTGGTGCTCAAATATTCCCTGCGGGTCCCCGGCCGTCAAAGCTGGGGCACAAAAGCCCCGGGGGAGAGGTTCCGACGTGCATATGTATATGAAACGGTCCCCACAGACGGACGACGAGCGACGGGTTATGAAAATCCGACCGCAGTCGTTAGCCAAGACTGGATTCCGGCAAATGACCTGTCAATTCAGGCTGCCACGTCAGCCTCGACACTCGATTATGGCCGGGTGATGATGAGAATGACCCCAGCTGTTGAGCTTATTGCCTCGACGGGTTTTTATTATTGCCAAACTGCGCCAATCTGTGGCGCAGCGGGACGCCTTTCCCGGCGTCCGTCACACACACACACACACACAGCAATACTTGGCATTTATTTTATTTTATCTTTGCTCTTATTATATTTTATGCGAGGTACATTATAGTCGATCGTCGACGACGACGACGACGACCTACCCATAAATATACGGACGTGGCAGGCTTGCTTGAAAGCCGTTTTCATAAGTGTAGCAGCAGGAACCGTCTTTTGCTGCAATTATGCACCAGCACGACTTCCTTGTCTGTCAAACCCCAAGTGTTAATAAATCCCGAGAATATTTCAAAAATGGCTTCAAAATCGAGCGAAAACCGAGAGAAATTGACAATATGTCCAGCAATTCCTCTCTTGTTCTTAAATTTTTGCAATCGGATTAAAATGAAGAAGCGAATTTACTCTTCTCATGGTGGAGTAGTAGAGCACTGAAAAGATACGAAACCAGATTTCTATACAATAAATAAACCCAAGTACATTGAAAGCAAATGTAAAACTTGAACATTTTTGAAAAACCCATTGAAATGGTTTCCTGATTGGAGTTACTTTTAAAAAAGACCAACAAATCAACAATCAACGCTTCTTTTATAGTTTTTTCTTGCAATCACATTGATGAGTAAAATAATTTACTCGTATATCACGGTGAACCGAAAAAAAATTGAAACGAGGAAAATATCCATTATATTCCAGAATTATTTAAGATCAGAATGCATCGAAAACGGACGTGATTTATGAAATTCATTGAATTAACTTGAAATAGATTCCAAATTGCAGTGTCCTTTTGCAAAAAAAATGAATAAATATGCTACTGAAGAAAAAAACTCTCGACGACAGGGCAAAGTTCGTTTGAAATTCAGCGTAGTCAGATTTTTGCATCACGGAAATCTTGGTATATTTCAAATATGGTTCAGGTACTATCTTGAATACCTCATTTCGTAGGTACGAACAGATCTGGCAAAAGGAGGATGAGGACCCAAATATTTTGTAGAAAATATAAAGATCGGGTAGCAAATCATTTGTTACAATACGCCAGTTTAAGTTCACAATGATGCGGTATAGATACAAAGTGAATTTTTTTTTGAATCAGCTATCATTCTAGTCTGGGTTACGACTAAATTTAAATATCTCCATTTCTGGACATTTCCCCCTTTTTTTTCGAACAGCAGGTTTTAGTGTTAATCATCATCCAGCAAGCAAATAAAAATTTATTTTTTAGTATGCTTATTCCGTCAAAGGCTTGTCAATTGAGCTCAAAATAGGAGTAGGAGGGGAGCTCTTATAAGGCGTTTAGACTCAGCGCTACTTAGGAAAACGTTTGGGAGTACAAATGGGGGCGAGTCAAAGAGGAGCGCGGCCGAGTTTTTCACGGTTCACCGCAACAGCATCCCACGCATGTTCGACCCCTCTTGTACGACCCCCGGGGGATCCCAGCGGATTTTTTTTTTTTGGGTCCAACAAACGGGCTAGTTTTTCATCCCAGTGAGCGGCATTTATTCTGGCGGCCATAAAAAATACATGGCAGAAAAAGCAGGGACATATATCCACAACCCGTTCGTACGACGCGTAATATCATTAACTTGTATTTAAGGATCTTTAGTAAGTGGGTGAGTAGTTTTAACGTCACGGTCCATTTGGGGTTGTGACATCGTAGAAACTGAGATCTAAGGACTCTTGCTAAAGGTGTTTTCTGTGGAAACCAATGAAGGTTACATATCTCTGAGTATATAAGCAACTCATGTTCAATCAGATCATCATCAGTAGCAGTTGAGTTGAGTTATTCATTAACCAAATTATCTTAGCTGTGAGAAGAGTTTCCTGAGTCATTTATTGATTACCTTTGTGAAATAAATTTATTATCCTTTTAACTTAAAGATTCCTACAAGGAATTCCTGGTCCTGTCCCAGACTGATTGTTGTGTTTTATTGCAACACTTGACATCAACTTATATTGAGGTGACATCTGACCCCAACGAGTCCTGCACCAATGAGCGTGTATAGTTATATAATTTTTAATGAAGACCAATGAAAGCAATCAATACAATTCATAAAAAGAAAAACAATGAGGACTGGTGAAAGGTTTCAAGAGTGTTCCCATATTACTTAAGGGTGAATGATAATCAGAGAAATATATGCTACAGTTTGACCTCTTTGTATGCTGAGCCGAATTTGATGCAACCAACAAAAATTTGTCTTTGAAATAAGGTCTTGAATTGCAGAAGTGAGGGAAACTATGAGTGATAATACTTCGGACTAGATAATAATTCCGTTTGGGAGGCATTTGACTTGGTAATATGGAAGTTCTAGTTGAACAAGTTTCACTGCTGTACTGTATACATTTTTTTTTTGCGTCCAGCTTGTGCAGGATTTGACTGCACTGGAATTCCAATGTCATTTCGAGGCACTAATTTTCGCAAAAAAGAGAAAAACTTCAAAAGAAATAACTAATAAATAATTCCGCAACTGTATGCGTATATATTTTAATGGTAATAATCATTGACCGTGGCACTTTTGACCAATTAGCATTTCTTTTTTATTCTCTGACGGGCATTCGTCAAGAACGAGGGAAGTTATTCTTGCCGTGTGCCTTCGGATTCTTGCTGCTATAAATTTATATGACTGACAACCGTATTAATGATAATTCGTGTTGGAATTTCTGGGAGACATCCAGCACAGAAGTATGCGTGAAAGAATAGGTAACTTTGTGTGCTTCCCATGAATAGGTTCTTATTAAGTCTTGAACTGAAATTCAGTTTTCAGAAAGAGTGAAGCATCTGTAGATTTCATTTCACGATTAATGTAGCATTCTTCTGTAAAAAAAAAAACTGCGAACAATTTTTGCTTCGAATTTTCCAAAAGAAGAACCAGCTCAGTATTTTTGTAGCATTTGAGGGACTGGAGTAGGGTACAAATAAATCATTCATAGTACTTTCAGTGCTAAACAGAACGGTTACACACGAAATTCCATCTCAACCATTGATGAAAATGTGCCCGTCTTCATATTTTGCTCTCGTTTCTCAACCCACAAGGAAGCTACAAGAAAAAATATGAAAAAATTTAAACCTGAGCCTGAATCAACACTCTAAATTTTAAAAAAATTTGCCGGACTAAATTTTCAGCTGAATGAAAGACCCGCACTAATTTACAACCGCTTTAGTAAATTGAGGAACCAGGATAAAACGTTTCATCATGTGTTTCAAGCATTCATATAGTGATATCATCAATCTCAAATCATGACATTGAAAATTAATTTGCTCGAAGTTGTCAAAATAGACAGAATTGGTTGACAACTTGAGCAATATTTCTTGGCCCAGCTGGCGTGAATCATTTTAAAATTATTTTCAGATGATTTTTCCTTCACAAGATTCAGGAGATTTTGAAAGCATATTCAAGTTCAGTAGAATCTTGTTACAACGAATCTTGTTCTAATAAAAAAATGATCATTTACAACAAATTCACTAATTTATAGGTTCATGCTCAATATTATTAAATGAGTTGCTTCAAGAAGAATTTTTAATCACAACGAAGTTATTTTATTAGTATCCCAATGGCTTTGTTGCCTGTAGCGAGATTTTACTGTTCTGTACTGTACTCGTGTTTATCTTTGTATTTCATCAATCAACAACATTTCACAATTTTCTCGTACATAGTCAGTAAAACTCGGAAAATCTTCAGCAAAATCACCTCGCTCATGATGATAGCAAGGCTGATGATGCTAGGTGTCAGAGATTTTTTCGATGCTTTTGCATATTCACGGGTCACGACCCAACTTTTGCCAAGTCCGGCGATACACCACGCCCGAGTGGCGCCCGCGTGTGGTGCATGCATCCATGCATGCTGGGGAGGGACGCCGCCGCTGCCGCCGCCGTCGGTGGAGTTGTGAAAGTGCAGTACGACGCATGCAGGACGAGGAGTACAGGGCAGGACAGGACAGGACAGGACGGGGCCCAGCAGAGGGCCGGAAGGACGGAAGTAAGCAAGGAAGGAAGGAGCCAAGACAAGACGGGTGGGTCACGTGACCGCCACGCGGCGCCTGGGACGCTGCGCCGCGGGCCCCGAAGAAAACTCTCCAGCACACTGGTGCAACTGGCGGCGGGGGAGGCCGAAAAAGCCCGGGCCATGAATGGCACCCTAATGAAGAGCCATTAACGTCTTGCGTTCGGCGTCGAAGAACAATATGCGTGTATGAAAAAATAAAATAAAAAAAGGAAACCCAAAAATCTGGGTTCTCCCCCCTCTATACTGTACATAGCATGCCGGGCTGTACATATGCCTCTCTCGTCCGTGGCGGGACGACGGACGCGCCAAAAACGCCGCTTATTTATTTTTTTTCTCCATCATTCCTTATTCCTTATACCACCCCCGCCACCGACGCCGCCGCCTCTGGGAAAGAAAACACCAATTGGTCCCGGTTGGGCCCTGTGCAGAAAAACTGCATCTTCCCAAAACGGGGGGTGAACTGGTTTCGACCCTTCTTTTTTTTCTTTCCTCTGACCCGTTTTGATCAAAAAAATTT
The DNA here is from genome assembly GCA_905338405.1 of Notodromas monacha. Taxonomy (NCBI): domain Eukaryota; kingdom Metazoa; phylum Arthropoda; class Ostracoda; order Podocopida; family Cyprididae; genus Notodromas; species Notodromas monacha. The sequence goes on along the minus strand of CAJPEX010004387.1, from coordinate 1,419 downwards.
ATGAAGAGAAAGTGCGAATAAGTTTGAATTTTTTAAATCTAATAGGACTTGTGGAAAATCGAAAATTGTAATTTTTCAGAGTCCATACTGATCATTTTCGGTACGAGTTTCACCAAGTTCCGTTTCAGTGCATAATTTTACCCTCCAAATACGAACCTGTGTTAGTATAATAAGGTACTGTATTTGAAACTGTCTTCGATCCCTCTTCTCTCAGCAGATTTAATAAGGTAACCTTTTCTTTGAATTGAAATCTTGCCATGAAAACATAAACTCAACAGCACAAAAAAATCATCATTCTTGGGAGAAAGGAGACAGAAAGTGGGTATGCATCAAGACTGTTGAAATTTAGAAAAAATTAGGGAACAATGATTTCAGATTTATAACTGAAGCAACTTTTTTCCTGGAATAAAAGCAGACCAATCATTGGGAATCAGGGATGGACCCTGTGCCACCAGAGAAAATTCCAGCAAAAAACACAGACAACAACTAACACAACTGTCCCCTTATCCTGCCTTCAGACCTTGAGGCATAATAAAAAGATAACCAAAGTTTCCTTAAATTTCAAGGCAATTATAAACATATCTCAATCAGAAACCACAATTTGGATGACTTTTTTTCACCAGAAAATTTAAAAGAAAATGGATATGAACCATGCTTTTGGAAAAATGAAAAATGGACTTAGGCTTTCATTTGTTGCAAACAAAATAGCCTTTGAAAAACTTTGGATATAATAAAATATGTAGGAAAGCCCGTGCTGAAAACAATGCAAATTTTTCAATTGTTTTGTAAGGTCTGAAAAATTTTCAAAAGCTGGTTGCATCGGTGGAGAATAAGCCTCTCCAAAATCAGAAAGTTTTCACTTATTATCATGCAATAAATCTAAAATATTTTATAAAAATCTGAAAAAATCCCACAAGCCTACTCTAGAAATACGCAAGGTCAGTCAGAAGTAGGACAACCCTGGTATTTGTCTATATGCTGTGCGCACATTGAAAGACTTATATGGTGTCAGTGAGCAGTGTATATGTACACGAGAGTCACATCATCAGGAGGTTTTGTGATGCAGGCATGAAATAAATGAAACAGCCCGCTGCTGCTGGTGCAATGAACCCAGCTGCTGCTTCTTCTTCTTCTTCTTCTTCCTCTTCTGCACAGCATAAAGGAAGCCTCGAGGTCAGCTGATGCTCGAGGTGAAAAGATGGATCAGGCACAAAAGGTTTGCAACTGAATGCCGCACTTTCAAGTGGGATCCTCGGCGACCCTCCCGACCTTGCCCCACATTTCATCCGGGGTCTTATTTTCCTTTCCCACACTTTGTTGGCACCTCACACAATCGACCACGGCAGAGAGAGAGAGAGAGAGAGAAAGAAAGCTTTTCATTGTCATGTATGAAATAACAGTACTCGTTATCTCCCCCCC
>CAJPEX010004386.1:0-22143 GCA_905338405.1 Notodromas monacha | reverse complement strand
ATTCAAGTAGAAAAGATTCAGTTTTGCTTGAAAAATTCCTGTACGTTGCTGTTTAGCAATGTGCAGTGTGCAACAGCGTGAATGGTTCAACATAAATAATAATGATTGTTTTATGAGAAAGATAAACTGGATAAAACAATAGATGCATTTTTATTGAGCAACTGTAACTTATGTCAGGAATAAATCCAGACAAATAATGATTTTTAGTTTTAGAACCCTTTTTGAAATCTTGAAATCGAAATTTAGAAATGAAACACGAGAATTCGGTCGGGCTGCGACTGGGGTGAAATCACCCTATTATAAAGTTGATATATTTGAGAGAATTGGATGACACTTGATGAAAATTGCTTGCGAAATCTCGGAGTAACCGCACACTCGAAAGCAGAGACTGGACTGTGTAGATCATTATGATTTTCGGAAACAGGAAAACTGTCCTTCAAGGACAAGATTTAGCAATAGGATTATCAGAGAAATGTAGCCTTGGAGGCTTCCGTAATGAGAGAATTGGATGACACTTGATGAAAATTGCTCGCGAAATCTCGGAGTAACCGCACACTCAAAAGCAGAGACTGGACTGTGTAGATCATTATGATTTTCGGAAACAGGAAAACTGTCCTTCAAGGACGAGATTTAGCAATAGGATTATCAGAGAAATGTAGCCTTGGAGGCTTCCGTAAGTTGCGTGAGAACCAAGGTTTTCCGAGGTTCTCACAGAAAGTGGAATTTTATTCTCAAGGACGAGAATTCGGGTTCTCAAACTCGTTTGCTAAAAATAGACCTGTAAAATTTGCGACAGCTTTGACAGTTAATTTCAATCACAGTGAATTCTAAGCTATTAAAATAATCTTTAACGGCTGATGTGATTTTCTTTACGCAAAACTTTCTTGAGCAATAAACAGGATTTCTCCAAATTTCTGATGAACAAATATTCAATCCATTTCAGAAATACAAACGAATGTTCATACAAATTCAAAACTTGAGGGTTTATCTATGTCTGCATTGACCAAAATTTTAGCGCTTCGGTTGTTCAAATTTCGAAAATTCACACATCCCCCCACCCCACATTTTATATTTTGCAATACTTGATTCGCCTTTTACAAAATTCAAAACATCAAGTCCACAAATTGCTGACAATCTATTTTTTATTGTAGAAAAATCATGGTACCTGAGACAAATTATTGAATTTTTAATATTTCTAGTCATGAAAAACGTATTTATAATTTTTTTTGTCAAATCAAGTGCGTTTTGAAATGCATCACAGATTCACTATCAAATCGTTGACGGGAATCCACATTTAGCGTATCAATTCAGCTGAGAATTCAACGTGAATTCAAGCCATTTTCTTGATCAAAAAAGAAAAAAAAGGAAAAGAAAGAAGGTTCATCAGGGAATGAATGAATTCCGCGAAGCAGACGAAAGGTCTTGGAAAGAGCAAAATATCAGAAACCAAGATCTGACGCAGTGTACTCAACGTCTCATCGCATCCAGCTTTTCACTTAAATCTTTTATTCCGGATTTTAAATTCGCGAGGAAGGAGTAACAGATTGAAAAGAATCCGAGGCCCATGAAACTTTCATCTTCCCATTTTCCCCCGCGATCTCGTTCCGTCCTATTCACCGTCGCTTTTCTTGTCATGGCGTCAGCCTTATCAAACATGGCTGCCCCCCTTGCAACAGCAAAGTCCTTCATTTCTCTTTAACGTGTGTCTCAGAAAGAACTGATAAGGATGAAGGCTTTGAATTTTTTCTTCAGAAATCTTTAATATTTCGTTGAAAGTGTTGCCAGCGGCGTCTCATCCACCTGAGCTTATAGTGCACTAAGCGAGGACCCTTCTTTTAGGTGATGAGAAGAGTTTAGAGTCTTTATTATTGGAGCCTGGCTCTATAAAGGAGAATAAAGTGGGAATCGTAGCTATCAAATATATTCTGAAAATGAATTCATTTTCAGAGACTCTAAGCTGGATTTTGTTTTAAACCATTTTTATGCTCTCTACACAAGCATTGTGGGGGCAAACATTTTCAAGCTAGATAGTGGGTGTGGGTTAAATTCACACAAAAAGAGGCAGAAATTCAAAATTTTTTCAAGTTTCTTTTACGAAATCCCAAAAGAAAATGATAAAACGTATTTCAATTTTTAACCCCAAGAAATTCACACACTTCTTCACATAAAACACAATAGATAAAAAGATAAACTTCTCAATCCCATCCTTGTATTGCAACACAAATATTTTTTAGCCTGTTCTTCTGCACACCTGAATTGTTGAAACCCTTGAAGGGTACAGATTAACATCTCTAGTATTCAATTAATGTGGCTGCCATCTAACAGTAGTCAGTGTGCTGGTACGGAAAATTTACAATTTCCAGTTTTCTGGGAACGCAAACTTGTTTCAGGAATATTCGAGTTGATAATGCCGTAATCTGCATATTTTTGTTTCTTCCTTTCCTTTCTTTCTCTGACTATTCCAAGAGTTGCTTTGGAAGGATTGAAGCATATATCAAGTACAGTATATTTTACTCCAAAACATTCTTCCAATTTTTATACAGTGTATGTGTCCAAAAATTCAAGAAGTACTGTAGTGAAGTTAGTGAAGGTCAGGTGTAAAAAATTAAAAAATAAAACTCTTGAGCAGATTTATTCATCATGGAGCTCAGAGCTTTCTGTCTGTAAGGAAAGAAATATTCTGTGCTAATTAACTTTCAAGATAGGTCTTTCTTTTCGAATATGATAAAAATGTTGTATAGGACGAGTCCAGAATTGTGACTTCTGTCAATAACGCCATTCCGTTTTGTCAGAATAGCATTTTTCATAGGTTTTCATGATTTGTCCCTGTCACCGACCAAACGTATGAGTGGGTGTCTATATAAATAACACAAAAGCCTGATTCTTCATCAACCCCCGAGCATGTAGCAATTGGATCAGAGCATTCTCTATCTCAGATAGGTCAGAATATGATTGCTGACGCCTGGAATGAGGGTTCCTGTTTCCACGCCAGGGTTCGCGAGGAGAGGTTTGTGTCCTCCAGCAGTACCCGAAGCCAAAGGTTCGACCCTATATTTCTTTCAACACTCGTATTCGTGATTTATTTGGGCACTGAAGGCTGATTACTGCACACATAATTATGATTGAAAGTCTTGGTAACGGTTGCTGGCAAATACGAATTTGCGGCAAAGCTTCGGTGAGCAAAATTTCATTAGCTAATACTGTAATTAAAAAAAAAAATTGTTTCGGTAAATCGTCCTTTTCTGACTTCTGCTATATTTGCGTATAAGTTTTATACCGGGTTCAGCAGTGAAGATTGCAAAATGATGCTTTTAAATAAACGGCTGAATCCCAAGAAAAGTTACATCGGGTCCACAATTCAACTCTAGGTTTGTAAGCTACATAGGAAATTTGCTATCTGATCGAAAAGAGACGAACAACAGGCATTACAACACTATAATAAATACAAATAATAAATTCCAGGAACCTCTAGAATTATTTGCTATTTTTATGCTGTATTGCTTCGATTACAAACTTTTTTATTCAGCTAATGAGCACAAAAGCCAAGAAAACGTATTCAGAACAGGCGGAAACGCTGCCCTTTTCACCAGAATTACTTCTCAAAATTCATTTCAGCATTAATAAATCTGGCCCATCATCCGTTTATTTTCCACATTTGATCGTAATAAATCTTCAATGTCTGATCTACGAAAAATTCATGCTTTTCAGTCAATTTACTCAACATCTTGGACGCAGGGAAGTTGAGATTTATTAGTTTACCGAAGTTCAGTGCGCGTGCTCTTTTTAAATTGGAAATCCGCCAATAAAAATGGTTATACATATTGAGGACTGCAATCTTGATCGAAATGTGAAAGATACTACAATTTAAAGATACAGTACTGTAGATTTTTGAAGATAGACACCGGAGATAAGCTTTTGCTGGAAGCAACCGAATAACTCAGCGTGGCAGTTTTGACAATTTCGAGGATGGTACGAGTGGGGATTTAGGGAAGTGCGAATGAGCTTACGAATGGATCAAANGTGTGTGTGTGTGTGTGCACAGTTTGTACACACACCTTTCAACAGTGTTTGAGTGTTATCGTGTGGAAGAGCAAACCCAGCTGTAAGATCCCCAACTGAGAGCCAACCCCGAAGGGACGAAGCGAAGAAGTTTGCTTGCTTATATAGAAAGCAAGCAGTCTGAGGGAAAATGGGGCTTTCAATCCAGGGATTTATTTTTTATTCTTCTTTTGGGGGATGACATAAATTTTTGCGTTTTTTAGTGAGTCATCGTATATAAACGACATCTATTCTCAATCTCTCACGAACAAGGTTGAAAAAGAGATGAAGTTCCGTTGATACTCAAACACTCAAAACTCAAATCAGACACCTACGATAATCACATTTTCTCAATATTGAGAAACAAAATTCGAAAATAGCAGAACAAAAGGTTATGCTTAGATTCTGCAATTTTCTGCTGTTGGAGTTATCTCCTATAGAATCTACATTCTCGGATTATCCGCGTGACATAATTTTCAGAAAATATTCATGTAATACAGGTAATACTGTACAAGGAAACTCCAATGGACCAGAAGAAAATAATCAATGCAGAGAGAATTTCGTGGCATAGAGAATCCCTAATTAAAGAAGGGGTTAGAACCCTGTGGGACCAAAAACAAAGTCGTTGTAAAGGGAAAATCGTTGTATGCAGTAGTATACAAGATCGTTGCAGTCCACCTGTATTTCTTTCCTATCTGGAAGATTTCCAAGAAAAAGAAAGCGCCATGTTACTGTATACTCCAAAAACTTCCACGAATCGAATCGACTTGAAGCCCTTTGAATACATTTTTTTAAAAATTGAGTGATATTTTGTCAAGTACAGGGCTTTACCAAAAAAACCTTTTCGAAAACGTTCATCCAATTTCAAACTAATTTCAAATCAGATTATGCGCTGATGTCTTTGCGAGATCTCATAAAATTAGGCTTTGAAAGTTCCAAATTTCCGTTGAATTAAACTTCATTGTTTGAGGTCTGTACTGTTATGATATATTACCGTCCAGAAACTTTTCTATTTGCCGTCAACATCTGATGTTTTTTGCATGTCAATATTTTAGGTTTGTTGCAGTTTGCAATTGTTGATTTTTGCGTACGGGAGAGTCGCGTAAATTTTCTTCACACATTTTTTAGCAGAGACTTTCGCATCGAATGTTGACTTTCGATCGACCAATATTTTGAGAATGACAGTATACAAACATGGTACAGTATGTGTAAAGATGTGTCAGAAAAACCACTGGAGGAAAATTCCAAGGTCTCATTCAAGACTGATTCCCTGAGGCATGCGAGAATGACATTCTTTTGCGTGATGAGAAATTGCCTTTTGCAAAATATTTCTCCATCATCACCTTTCATTGCTTTTTTGCGTGAAAGCTGGTCGCTTCTGTCGTGGCTCAGTTTCTTTGCGTGTATGAAAAGCATTCCCAAAGAAGCCAGGATTTTTTTTATTACAACTTTTGGATTCCTAAAACAATTCCCGCATAGAAAAAACATCAGAAACTCTTGCCATTTTCCTTTTTGAAATCGTATAAGAGAGCGGGAAGTCCAGAATTATGATTTTCTGAGCGATAGCTTTATCTGTGAAATCGAAAACAGTAAGTTTTATTTCCAGTTCTAACATCAGCTGCGATCAAGGCACGTATTTTAAATTATATCTTTGTCTTTAAATTCCTATCAAAATTGATCACATTCGTCGATCGATAAATCGCATTACGGTGAGTCTCAGAAAATTAGCGAATTTCTAACGGTCTGCCAAAATGTATCTTCGATCAAAGTTAGACGCAGATTGGGAAAAGTAAATTACATCACATCCCGACTTAAAATTTTATCGAAATTATGTGCAGGGTGAACTTCTCGAGCTCGTAATTCTCAATTAATACGACACATTCCTAGTGGTGCCCTTTTCCAGCAAATATCCTTTCGAAGCCCTGTTAGTTGGAAGGTTATATTTAACATTTTTTTGCGTTAATTATCTTCGATTTAAGGATGCATCGAAGCCATTACACATTATATCGCTCAATTCAAGTCCGTCTTCACGACCGCTCTTGTAATTTTGCGCAGCTTTTATTTCATAATCTAAGGCCACCCTTCTTTTTTCAAATCGTCTTTTAAAACAAGAAATGAATCTAGGTGAAAGAAAAATTACCAAAAATAGCCCTTAATTCTGTGGTCGTCGAAATATCCAAGGTGATGACTCGCAAAAATCACTGACGCAGGAATTCAATCTCATAAAAAGATCGATGAACTCTGAAACGTGTTAAAGTAGAGAGGGAATTTCTTGAAAACTTTCTCGAAGTCAAAGATACTTTAATGAATCAATGATAAATTCTTGCTTTCTAGAAAAACTTGCCAAAATACCAGTGAAATTTTTCGTGTTCCACCCCGCTGGAAATGTCTCGTACGTATTTTTCCACACGATTCAAACCCCTTTTTTGAGTCTAAGCATCTTAATTTCTGAAATTACTTGCAGTATCTCGAGTAATCCTCCATTTTACGAAAATTTGATTAATACTGATTATTCAGTATTATAGCAGTCACTTGACAAGTTCATTGCTGGTATAGCGGGTATTTTTAGGGAGGATTCCGTTGGTTTAATTTTGGAAATTCCTCGCTGCGTTTTAAATAATTCTTCATTCTATGGAAGTGCTTGAAGAGTTAATCGTGATTTTTTTTAAATGTTGCTCCAATTTTTTGAGCTATCTTAACAAAAATATATGTTGACAGAGGAAAATTTGAGGGAGAACTAAATTTGTCTACATTAGAATATTCACTCGAGGGAAATACATTTTACGCTGAAGGATCCGCGAAGAAGATTGTGGTCGTCTAAACTTAGATTCTGATCACAAAAACCTAAGCATCTCTTTTGTAATATGGTCTAAAAGGCGTATATATTCTTTCTTAATCCGCGTATTAAAAACTTTCCTCTTTAGGAAATACTGGCCAAAATAGTAATTTTTCTTGATGAAAAGTCATCTCGTCTCCGACGCTGGTAAGAGGAATATAAGGTGGAATGACGGAAAAAAAACCTTTTATCAAATATGGTCTGCTGCAGAAAGTTATCTCCTGTGAATAAATCAGAAAGTTCAGAATATCTTCTGCCTTTTTGCAAAAAAAAGGGTATTTCGAGACGTCATGCGTCAAAACCCACTCATTTTCCTCCTGCCTTCTAGCTTCTCTCACGCCTTCGAATTCTGCCTTTTTTTCAGGTCTCTCATCAGCTCAGAAGAAGATTGACAAGGAGCTTATGCATACAAAAGCAGCTATTTGCTGCTTTTGTATACACACTCGTATGCATTCTCTCGAAACAGCCCCTGTTATACTCATTTTTCTCCCCGCATTTTCTTGTCTCCCCACCAACCAGTTATCGCGTATATGTTCTCTGGAGAAAAGCAGAAAATGCGTTACATGTTTTTGTTTTTTGTTTTTGCTGCTGCTGTGTGATGGAACCTGTCACTTCCGTCATGGTTGTTGCTGGTATAGCCTATATATGCAGCTACAAAACGAGTTTTTCTCTTATCAAAGAGCCTCGTTTTGGGGGTAACGTGATGTGGGAGACAAGAAGCCTTTCAGGTCTGTCACATTCGCGGAGGAAAAGATTGTTATCTGAATTTTGAAGGGACCCCCAGCAAACTTCACCGAAAGACTGATAAAAATAAAGGTATTCACCCGAAAAAAGTTTTAGAATTCCCTCAACTAGGGTAAAGCAAAATTAGACCCCTGATACGAATAATCAACTGAACCACCGCTCCTTTGATATAATTAATCATATTCTATTTTAATTCCCTCGTATCATTTATTTTTTTCGTTGATAAACACCTCAAGTTTCACTGGAATTGAAAGAGTGACCGACTTAAAAAAAAAACTCGTTCAAATTTGTGAAAAACAATTTTGAATAAAATATGTGATGCAAGCTTCTTTTTTTTCTTCATTCCACCCTATATTTTTCTTGCGAGCATCGGGGGCGAAATGACTTTTCATCAAGAAAGATTACCATTTTGGCCGGTATTTTCTTAAGAGAAAAGTTTTTAATAAGCGGATTAAGAAAGAATACGCCTTATAGACCATATTATACGAAAAAGATGCTTAGGTTTTCGTGCTAAGAGTCTATGTTTAGACGCCCACAATCTTCTTCGCGGATCCTTCAGCGTGAAATGTATTTTTCCTCGAGTGAATATTCTAACTTTGGACAAATTTAGTTCTCCCCCAAATTTTTCTCTGTCAGCATATTTTTTTGTTACGATAGCTCGACAAATTTGAGTAATATTTGAAAAAAAAATCACAAAAACTCAATTTTGTTTTAAAATTTGTTGAAATAAAATTGTAAAACTTTTCAGACTTACCAAGAAAATTACAGTATTGGTAAAAGTTTGGAGAATGAAAACCAAGTTACTTTCAATATACATGATTGTCACGTTTCGCAAAATGTGAAAGATTTTGGAATTTTTGTTCTCCTACATAGGACCAATGTTTTGTGATTTTTTGTAGATTTCCAAAGAAAATGGTCAAGATGAATATTATAAACCGTTATATAGCTTTTTTTATCATGGAGGCAGCACGTATTGGGTGAGAAGCTTGGATTTTAAATTTTCCCATTCAATTGAAAAAAATAATCACACTGCTTGTGAAGAATTATTGCTGAGCCAATTCTTGTGTCTTGTTTTTGACAGGTTTTATTGACTCTTCCTGAAAGTTTCAAGACTCATTATATAAAAAACCACTTCTTATATAAGCAGCCACTTTTTGTAAGAAAGGACTACTCTGCAACAAATTTTGAGTAAAGTACATTTCTCTTCTGGGATTCCAGATACAATTCGTGCAACACTTCCACAAAAAAAGTATTTAAAATCCGAAAATTTCTGTAATTTATATCTGAAAAATATTGTGAATGTTTTGTAAAAAAAAAAGCCAACTCATTTTCAACGTTTGTTGAGCACGTTGTGTGAAACATGAGAATCCTGATGATCTCTGTTTCTAAAAAATGAATATCACCACATAGTTCACATAGAACTTCAGGTGTTGTCATCTACTGCACAAAAAGAGTAAGTCCAATCTTATATTACTAGTCGGTATAAAATCGATAGCGACTCCTTCACCTTTTTTTTCTGCATGAAAAGATGGAAGATTGTGTTATGAATTTTCATGAATTTTCTGGAATTGTTCAGGCAGACCCAATCACAAAAAATGCATGCATGGCTATTACATCTTGCTGTGTTTTACTGCTCAAAATTGACCAAAGGTCGCGTTTCGCAACGTCGTTTGACGTTTCGCAACGTCAAAGCCCAAGAAACAGGCTAAGGTTTATTTTTAGAGTCGTACAGAATATAGGTCAATACAGTGAGACCCCCAGATGCGGACATAATTGGTGCATCCAGAGTATCCCTAATTTGAATAGTCCCTAAGTCGAGGTGTCCGCATGTGAGGGTCTCACTGTATTTTTCTAGATTCCTTCATATAGGTTTAATTTTGCAAGAAGCAGGTTTACCAGTGGATTAAAAAAACAGGAAGCTTCAAGCGGAACAGGATTCCGTGTCTATTCTAAACTTGCAGCAGCTTTTGTGAAACAGCACACGCCGCAAGTCGGACAAATTTCTTGTTGTTGAAAATGTGGATATGAGGGCAATTTCAAAAACAAAATAAAAATACAGAAAATAAGCCGGATAGCTCTTTCCATCCCGTGGAAATTTTCCAGTGCAGTGTGTGATGCAAAGTCGTCGCAATCAGGCCAGCGTGTTTCTGGCCCAACAACGGAAAACGTGGCAATTCCAGACACAGACACTCGTATATACAACACGCCATATACACAATGGGCCGTTCATCAGGCTGCCCTATATAGCACCAGCAGGGACGAGAAAATAACCAGCTTGTGCAAGAGCTTGCAAGCGGGTTATCTCGGACCCTCAGCAGNGCTCAGGCCAATCACTGTTGTATGTTTGGCGCAGTTGTTATGGCTGTGGGCACTGAGTTGTGGGGTCCCGGTTCGAATCCCCTGTAGGTTGCTTGTTTATTCATGTCTTTCCTTTGAGTGTGTGTGTGTGTGTGTGTGTTTAACATGCTGCTATGCACCCTGCATTCACAATGCTAGTACAGTGTACTGGCATTGTAAATGCAGAGCTGCATATAGCAGCCAAAAAAATTTTCTTGAAATAGTTTCACTGACGCCTTAGGGAACAGCGTCAAAAAAACGGGAATCTTGGCGGGAATACGGGGGGGCGCCCAAACCGCCAGGATAACCGTCAGGGGAAGCGTCAATCCTGTCCCCATCTCTCCAGGCAGGTATAATACCCACTTTTTATGGTTTCAGTGGCCGCCTGGATAGACGTCCACCCTGGACGTCTATAAGGCCGTTTTTAGTGCGTAAACCCTAGCGGTTTACGCCCAAATTATTTGCTGGGTATACTCTGCGACAAATGTTGAGTAAAGTACATTTCTCTTCTGGGATTCCAGATACAATTTGTACAACACTTCCACCAAAAAAAGTATTTACATTTTGAAAATTTCTGTAATCTCTGAAAAATATTGTGAATGTTTTGTAGAAAAAAAGCCAACTCATTTTCAATGCTTTTAGAGCATCTTGTGTGAAAAATAAGAATCCTGATGATCTCGATTTCTAAAATGAAAATATTACAACATAGCCCACACTTCAGGTGTTGTCATCTACCGCAAAAAAGAGTAAGTCCAATCTTATATTAATAGTCGGTATGAAAATGGATAACGATTCCTTCACCTCCTTTTTTTCTGAATGAAAAGATGGAAAACGCATATGATTTGTGTTATGAATTTTCATGAATTTCCTGGAATTGTTCAGGCAGACCCGCTATCACAAAAAATGCATGCACGGGTATTTCATCTTGCTGTGTTTTACTGCCGCGTTTTGCAATGTCATTTGACGTTTCGCAACGTCAAAGCCCAAGAAACAGGCTAAGGTTTATTTTTAGAGTACAGAATATAGGTCAATACAGTGAGACCCCCAGATGCGGACATAATTGGTGCATCCAGAGTATCCCTAATTTGAATAGTCCCTAAGTCGAGGTGTCCGCATGTGAGGGTCTCACTGTATTTTTCTAAATTCGTTCATATAGGTTCAATTTTGCAAGAAGCAGGTTTACCAGTGGATTAAAAAACAGGAAGCTTCAAGCGGAACAGGATTCCGTGTCAATTCTAAACTTGCAGCAGCTTTTGTGAAACAGCACACGCCGCTATAGTCGGACAAATTTCTTGTTGTTTAAAATGTGGATGAGGGCAATTTCAAAAGCAAAATAAGAATATAGAAAATAAGCCGGATAGCTCTTTCCATCCCGTGGAAATTTTCCAGTGCAGTGTGTGATGCAAAGTCGTCGCAATCAGGCCAGCGCGTTTCTGGCCCACAGCGACGGAATACGCTGCAATTCCAAACACACACACACACAGCATATATGTTGTGCGGTATATGTGTTACCCGGCAAGTAGTCCGACGGGATATATCGTGGTCGTCCCTGCTCTTTTATTGGTCGAACACGTTCTCGAACGTTCGCCCAATAGAGCCTGGGAGTCGTCCAAAAACCCTGGGCCTCGTAAACTTGCCCCCGTTGATAGCTGCTGCTGCAAACACGCCTCCTCGTCGCCCATACGTTCCGTGGGCTTCAAATCAGGCATGGAGTCCATTAATCACGATCTGCTTCTGCCGAGAGGAGAGAACAACGAAAGCCTTTTCCTGTTTTCCTCTCGAGTCTTCCTCTCGTCCAGCTAGCTGCAAACAAACCCGGGTCTTCCTGAAAGGTCCAACACGACACGAGCTAGTCTTTGTCATCGGGTAGCTTAGTCTCTTCAACTTCAGTTCCGCAGACACTAGTCGTTCCTAGTGTTTTATTATTTTTATTTTTTCCGTCCGTATCAGCCTTTTGAAGGCCGAGAACACATATTCAAGGGGGTTTCCTTGAGTATATGTTCCTAGTTTTTCAATAATTTATTTTATGACCAAGTTGAATGCACAGAATAAGAATGCAATGCGCAAGACGGATTTGAATAATAGCACAGGAGTAACAGATTTGTGCACACAAATCCCCAGGAATAAAAGGTTAATTGTTGTTGAGAGTTTAGGACAGACTGAGACTCTTAAAAATCAAATTATTTGTAGTTTTGATTGAGGAGGAAACCTTCATTGGTTTCCTCTCTTATTTTCTCCTCAACAGTGTCTGACCATACTCAGTTCAACTCAAACCTCTGTAAATCAAATACAATCATCCCATGCACAACAGACTTAATTTTTGCAATAACAGACTAGTCTGTTATGAAAATGCAATTAATAAAAAATTTAAGGTTTCCACTTTTTACCAATAATTTTAAGCCAGCAGAAGTCCGTTGGGTGGATTTTGTTCAGTAGTTGGGAGGAAACACTGTTTCCAGAGGCGGTAGTTGGTTAGGCAAAAATCCCTTAGGCGGGAGGTCTACTAGATTACACGTGTTGTCCTTGACTGATGTACCTCCCCATATGTCAATTTTTTTCCAAGACCCTGTCTGAATTCCTTTGAAAAAATGCGTTGAAAATCTCCTTAGAAATCAAAGGCTTTCCTCCTCTAAATTCCATATACAGTATAGCTGGAATTTTCTGGAGGCATTTTGACCATTACCTTATTGACATGTGGAAGAGAAAGGTTAAAAATAATTTAAGAACGTGTTTTGAAAGGAAGTGTAAGACTAATTGGACAAATGAAACCTTGCCTCCAAGTTTAGCATCATGTCTGTCAGCTGATTTGAGACGCGATTCAAGGCAATGAAAATCACCAATTACAAGTTTCTACAATTTTCTTTTCTTTCTCCCAACTCAAATGCTTGTTTCCTGAAATCAAAATCTCAATAACTCGAATTTGGTTGCTGGTCCCTTGAAATTTGACTTAGAGAGGTTTGGGAGTGTACAATCTTTGAGTTATTGTACATCATCAAATAAGAACATTTTTCTGATGTGAAGGGGTAATTTAGGTATGTCCAGGCTCTTGGTGTCCTTTGCCAATTAAACTCAAAAATGGGATTGTGATATTCAAGTCATTCAAAACTTAAAAGAAGGCCAACATCCAAATTTCTGACGTGACAGCGAAAAATCATCCTCGAGTTTCTCCAGCGTGGGACTCTTTTCTCAAATCTAACCTTATTTATTTTTAGGCCACGCGTTGTTTGAAAAATTTAATCTGATAACTCGGCTCACAATTTGGCATGTGAGCAGTATTTTCGCATGTACACTGGGCGTACGCATTCACACACATAATTTATTCTAGGCACGAAGGCAGTCGTGCCTGGGTGGCATCTACCCCCAAGGGGTGCTGATGGTGTGACAAGGTAACAGCCGAGGTGTGACATACATACATACATGCCCAGTTGCAGCTAGACATGTACCTCACATTAGGATGGCAAGCAGGCTGCTGATTGTGGATTTGACATTCACTGTGAGAAAAATATTCTTCTTGAAAAAAGTGCGGAATTTTTTTTCTATTTTTTTGGATCACATCAATGACATTTTCATGTTAATGGTGCACTAAAAAAATTCATCCAATTTTCAAAGGTGTCTAAATGGTGTAATTACTGCAGCATAAATACACTGGTTGGTGCATCACCAGAGCATCTTCTCTTCTTATGCCCAGCATTCAATATTGATAGAAATGAGCTTAAGAAAGATTTAGATGCATTGGAATTCAACAAAGAGACCCTTGCTAAAATCATAGTTGATCAAGATAAACTGTTGGCGTTATTTGATTTCTCATGAATGATTCTCTCTAAATTGTTCATTCAACTAAACCTCATCTGGAAACAAGCTGAAGACCTTGTGCTTTAAATTGGATTCATTAACCGCTGCAATTGCTTTAATTCTGGCTTATGCTGCAATTCTTGTTACTAAGATTTTGTTTTCAATGTCAGGGAAAGAAGGGGTGTACACATACACATCAGTTATGCAGTTTTATTTTGTGGAATGTATTTTCTTTTATTTTTGTTATCCATATGCATCTAATTTATCTGTTTCCCATTCTGAAGTGACTGACTGTCTTTGAATAGATTGGGGTTGGGTGGGGAGGGGGTTTGGATGTGGGAATGTTGATTGAACCTTGTGAAAACTAAAAAACGGAAAATGAAGCTTTCTGTTCATTCAAAAAAAAGTTACTATTGTACTTTTCAATTTTTTAAAGTGCTGCATTTGCTACACAAAGGATTTAAGCAACTTATTTCTCCAGCAGTATAATTGCACTTCTAACCATTTTGGATTGTAGCCAGGATCTTTCTACATCATTCAATCACCAAGACCCTAACTGAAATAAAAAAAAGAGATACAACTGACAGAAATAGCCAAATGCAGAAATATTTATTTTCTAAATATTTGCGGTTATATTATTTATTTTTAAAATATTTAGAAATATATCAAGGCTTTTATTTTGTATAGAGGCAAGTTTTAATATTGTGCCTTCATCCGTCACTATTAGCGGTCTTTTCTTGTCACTGAGAAATGGTGGAACTGTATCGGTGCGTTTCATGCAAGGAATAAACGCAATACAAGAATGTTTGTCCAAATTAAATTCGTTGAACACAAAAAAATAAAAATAAAAACTGCTACCACTGAATCCATGGTTGAACTTGTTGTCCATTGAAAATAAAATACTTCTTGTAAAAATATATATTTGTTTTATTCACAACAATCCAGAAGGACTTTCCAGGTTGTGCTGTGCTCGATCAGAAACAGTAGCCCATCGAATCAGAGAAGTTGAAGTCAAGGCGTCTGTGATCAGCAAGGATCACAAAATAATAAAAATAAAAAAGGCAGGCATCAATCAGCCTTTTGAAGGCCGAGAACACATATTCAAGGGGGTTTCCTTGAGTATATGTTCCTAGTTTTTCAATAATTTATTTTATGATCAAGTTAAATGCACAGAATAAGAATGCAATGCACAAGACGGATTTGAATAATAGCACAGGAGTAACAGATTTGTGCACACAAATCACCAGGAATAAAAGGATACTTCTTGTTGAGAGTTTAGGACGGACTGAGACTCTTGAAATCAAACTATTCGTAGTTTTAATTGAGGAGGAAACCTTCATTGGTTTCCTCTCTTATTTTCTCCTCAACAGTGTCTGACCATACTCAGTTCAACTCAAACCTCTGTAAATCAAATACAGTCATCCCATGCACAACAGACTTAATTTTTGCAATAACAGACTAGTCTGTTATGAAAATGCAATTAATAAAAAATTTAAGGTTTCCACTTTTTACCAATAATTTTAAGCCAGCAGAAGTCCGTTGGGTGGATTTTGTTCAGTAGTTGGGAGGAAACACTGTTTCCAGAGGCGGTAGTTGGTTAGGCAAAAATCCCTTAGGCGGGAGGTCTACTAAATTACAGGTGTTGTCCTTGACTGTACCTCTCCATATGTCGATTTTTTTTCTAGACCCTGTCTGAATTCTTTTGGAAAAATGCATTGAAAATCTCCTTAGAAATCAAAGGCTTTCCTCCTCTAAATTCCATATACAGTATAGCTGGAATTTTCTGGAGGCATTTTGACCATTACCTTATTGACATGTGGAAGAGAAAGGTTAAAAATAATGTAAGAACGTGTTTTGAAAGGAAGTGTAAGACTAATTGGACAAATGAAACCTTGCCTCCAAGTTTAGCATCATGTCTGTCAGCTGATTTGAGACGCGATTCAAGGCAATGAAAATCACCAATAACAAGTTTCTACAATTTTCTTTTCTTTCTCCCAACGCAAATGCTTGTTTCCTGAAATCAAAATCTCCCTAACTCGAATTTGGTTGCTGGTCCCTCGAAATTCGACTACTTAGAGAGGTTTGGGAGGGTACAATCTTTGAGTTATCGTACGCCATCAAATAGGAACGTTTTTCTGATGTGAAAGGGGTAATTTAGGTATGTCCAGGCTCTTTGTGTCCTTTGCCAATTAAACTCAAAAACGGGATTGTGATATTCAAGTCATTCAAAACTTAAAAGAAGGCCAACATCCAAATTTCTGACGTGACAGCGAAAAATCATCCTCGAGTTTCTCCAGCGTGGGACTCTTGTCTCAAATCTAACCTTATTTATTTTTAGGCCACGCGTTGTTTGAAAAATTTAATCTGATAACTCGGCTCACAATTTGGCATGTGAGCAGTATTTTCGCATGTACACTGGGCGTACGCATTCATACACATAATTTATTCTAGGCACGAAGGCAGTCGTGCCTGGGTGGCATCTACCCCCAAGGGGTGCTGATGGTGTGACAAGGTAACAGCCGAGGTGTGACATACATACATACATGCCCAGTTGCAGCTAGACATGTACCTCGCATTAGGATGGCAAGCAGGCTGCTGATTGTGGATTTGACATTCACTGTGAGAAAGATATTCTTCTTGAAAAAAGTGCGGAATTTTTTTTCTATTTTTTTTATCACGTCCATGCCATTTTCATTTTAATTGCTTATTAAAAAAAATTCATCCAATTTTCAAAGGTGTCTAAATGTTGTAATTCCTGCAGCATAAATAATGTACACTGGTTGGTGCATCACCAGAGCACCTTCTCTTCTTATGCCCAGCATTCCATACTGATAGAGATGAGCTTAAGAACTTAAGAAAGATTTAGACATATTGAAATTCAATGAAGAGACCCATTCTAAAATCATAAAAGATCAAGATAAACTGTTGGCGTTATATGATTTCTCATTGATGATTCTCTCTAGATTGTTCATTCAACTAAACGTTATCTGGAAACAAGCTGAAGACCTTGTGCTTTAAATTTGGTTCATTAACTGCTGCAATTGCTTTAATTCTGGCTGATGCTGCAATTCTTGTTACTGAGATTTTGTTTTCAATGTCAGGGAAAGAAGGGGTGTACGCATACACATCAGTTTTGTAGTTGTATTTTGTGGAATGTTTTTTCCTTTATTTTTGTGATCCATATGCATCTAATTTATCTGTTTCCCATTCTGAAGTGACTGACTGTCTTTGAATAGATTGGGATTGGGTGGGGAGGGGATTTGGATGTGGGAATGTTGATTGAACTTTGTGAAAACTAAAAAGCGGAAAATGAATCTTTCTGTTCATTAAAAAAAAAGTAACTACTGTACTTTTCAATTTTTTAAATGCTGCATTTGCTACACAAAGGATTTAAACAACTTATTTATCCAGTGTAATTGTATTTTTAACCCTTCTGGAGTGAAGCCAGGATCTTTCTACATCATTTAATCACCAAGACCCTAGCTGAAATTAAAAAAAAAAGAGATACAACTGGCAAAAATAGCCAAATGCCAGGAATATTTTTTCTAAGTATTTGCGGTTATATTAATTATTTTAAAAATATTCAAAAATAAATCAAGTCTTTTATCTCGTATAGAGTCAAGTTTCAATATTGCGCCTTCATCCGTCACTATTAGCGGCCTTTTATTGTCACTGAGAAATGGTGGAACTGCATTGAGTGCGTTTCATGCAAGGAATAAACGCAATACAAGAATATTTGTCCAAATTAAATTTGTGGAACACAAAAAAAGAAATAAAAACTGCTAACACTGAATCCATGGTTGTATTTTGAAAAATATTCTCAGTATTTCGCGTCATCACTGATAATAATCGAATGTTACTGTGTACCACAGTAATTGAACCAAAACTTTCGAAATCAACTTTTTGCCCATGTCGACATTACCTTCTCTGAGGGAGCAGCAGAGAAATTCCCGACTGCAGCAGCCGGACGCATGGATTATCGGCGTCGCGATGCAAATTAGCTTATAGCCGGAAGTTGGAAGGGTTAGCATTGAGGCGGGTTGCTGACGTGGGTTCCCTCTTTCGCGCCACGGGTTGATTGCTTTTCTGCCCGAGCCTAATGAACATGCGTCTCGCAAATTATTCCCCCAAGCCCAACCCTAGGTTCCGTGGATAAAATGACTTCAAACGCGAAACCCACAGCATTCTAAACTGGCCTCGTTTTCACTCGCTTTTCACACCAAGCAATAATGACGGCGTGTGTGTGGAAATTAACGGGAAGAGCAAGCTGTTGCTAATGTTCCCAGTATTTGGAACCCCAACGAGGAGGCGTGTCAATTAACGTTCGGGAATTGTGAAAAGAAACCGAAGATTTACTCGCTGCAATAAAAAGATTTTCGACAGGAACTGGCCCTTTGAAATTAGCCAAGGTATGCATTAAATGTAGAAAGGCTTACTGATGAGTGATGAGTGATGAGACAGTCACCTTTACGAGAAAAAAATTATCAAGATGCATGAATCTGTGCTGAATTTAAAAAAAAGTGTGAAATCTTCTTAGTAAAGAATTGGAGTGAATTTTGATCAAGGCTTATAATCTGATTTGCCCGATTTGTACTTTGATTTGTCTAAACTGTGAACCTAAACCATTTTTTCATGTTCATATATTTCATGATACAAGAAAACGAAATCCGGAATTAAGTGGAATTCGTATCTCTCTCTCAAACATCACGAATACCCAAAAAATGGGACCCATTGAGCAATTCTTCAGCAGCAACGAAACAACACTTATTATCTTGAAAATAATTTTTCCTGACTTTCTGCTAAAAAATGAAATTGCTGTGAAATGACGAAAATAACCTTCATACACCAACCATTATCAACAAATACAATATTTTTTAGTACATTTTTTCTTTGAGGTGTCCTTTGAGCACTCCGCTGAAGACAGAAAAAATACCGAAAAAAAAACCATCATGTATCAAGCAGAAGAAAATTTAACAAGCTTCACTCGGTCTTTTTTCGACACGGTAAGGGCTGAAATCTACCTTTGGAAATCAAATTTATGAAATCAGTCGATTTTATCCTGGACCAACGCTCCTCTTCGTTCATTAAAATTGTCAGCTTATCCGTCAATATAGTATTGGGACATACAGTATAATGCAACAAATTTTCTGACAGATAATTACAAGCAGAACGGATGTCAACGAGTTCTAAGAAGATGTTACTGATTACAGGGCATACTTAAAATTCACAACTCCCAGAAATAAAGCGTCAAATTAACAAAAGATCAAAAATGGCGAATTTGGGGCCAGCATGTCGATCAATAATAGGAGCACTGTTTATCAGATTCCCGGTTAAAAATTATGCATGTAGATTGCAGTGGTTTCCATCAAACATCTCGAAAAAACATTATTTAAAAAAAATGCAACTCCTTGCGCTGAAGGAATAAAATCCACCTAAAGAAGAAAAAAATATATTCAAACTCAGGTGATGGAGCAGAGTCAGAAATGCCGAGCTGTTTTCACCCGTCCGTTTTAATCAAGTTGAGCTTGATCTCTCATCAAGGGCAGGCATGAATAATTTCAAAGCCCAGCAGACGCTGATTGAACCTGACAAGTTTCGCAGTGAGACCCCAAGACCGTCCGGTTGACGGCAAGACGCGCTGTGCAATATTTTATGCATGAAATTCCTTCCGGACCTGCAGCAGTTCCCTGATGCCCACAGCAAAACAAGAAGAAGAAGAAGAAGAAACCGCCCAACCCACTGATAATCCACCTGCTGCTCCTGCTGCTTACTGGAATCCTCTTTGCCTCATCTTTCTTTTTTTTTTCCTCTTGAGGAAAATGGTGCAAATTGCATTTTTTCGCCGGTGACCTGCAAAATCAATTAGCAAATCCCTGCCTCACCTGGCAAAATCCCCGAGTTTTGTCTGTAATTGAGACGGAAATTCCTCATCCGAATTTAATTTCAAAGAGGTGAAGATCATGCGCTTTTTTCCCCTCCCTGGGTGTTTATAAATGACAAGCTGGAGGTGCCCAGTTTTTCGTTTTTTTTTTACAAATGTTCAATGAATAAAAGGAGTTCAGGTTTTAAGATCTTCTTTCAATCCTATATCCAATGGACCCTTGGGCCCTCTTTTCCAAGAAGTTTTTACATTTGTGCCCGTAACATTGAAAATCAGAGGTTTTTTGCACTTGTAAAAACGAAAATATGCAAGAAACTTCACTGAACGTCCGATAAAGTGGAAAATTTGAAGTTTGGTGCCATATAGAGTGCTTGACAAGGGTTTAAACTCTTGAAAACTTGGAACGGGAACCTTCATCTGTCTCAGCATTGCTGGGTTTGAGAGATTATTAGCATTATAATTTTTTTATCACATGAATAAATGAACAGAACACTTTATTTGCCACTTTTCAGTGTTCACAAGGTTCAATCAAGATTTCAACATCCAAACCCCCTTCCCACCCAACCCAAATCCACTCAAAGACATTCAATCACTTCAAAGCAGGAAACAGAGCACAAATTGATAACAAAAATTAAAGAAAATAAAATCCACAAAATACAACTGAACATATGACATGTATGCATACACCCATTCATTCCCTGACATTGAAAACAAAATATATGTAAAATTAATTTTATTACATCAATTTTATCTTCCAGAGGTCTCTGATGAAGATTTTGGGTTCCTCGTGTTTTATGAAAAGAAGAAAAAAAGGTATTTCTGGATAATGCTAGTAGGAAATTTTCAAGAAAATGAACGCGAGTCTCGGCTTTCTTTCCAGAGAGCTAGCCAGCAGGAATATTTTCCGAGTATACGCGATAAATGGCGGACAATTGAATTTTCTCTCCGGCGGATAGGGCGGAAGTATTCCTCTTCTTTATCTTGTTTATTTTTTACTCCCCATGTCTTCAGCATAAGAAGAAGAGTGTTTGGAATCTGGTTTTCAAGAAACGACCTTAGTTCAGGGGTATTTCAGCGGGGGGTCGGTCCGGGGGTATGAGCAGAATTTCAATCAGTGCCCCGCTGGTGCCGCTGCTGCTGGCTCTTGATGCTCCATGCTGTTCTTGCATCCGGAGGGGTTTTCTTTTCGGAATCCGATATTCCCCTGTTGAGAAAGATATTGAAAAACGATCCAGAAAAACTGTGTGGCGGAATTAAGGAAGCCGCACCTCGCGTTTACAAAACTAAGTTAAATGTAATGACATGAAGCGTCTGCGAAGATATATGTCATATATGACATGAGCATATATGTTAGTTTAAGCTTTCACGCGACCATGCACAACTAAGGGATAGTCGTCCCGCAATTCCCGTTATATAAATTAATGAAATAACCCAGCCGCTGCGCAAAAAATCCCGCAACGGGAAATCCTGTTCGGATTTCCCGATTGCGCAATGAAAATCCACCCTCCATTTTCTCTAACCTATTTTTTACACAGTCTGCTCGTTCGTCTCGAAGTGTGCACTTCTATTGCGTTTTGTTGCGAAATTTCTGATTGTGATTATTTTTCGAAGTCTTGAAAAGTTTTCTCTCTTGAAATATATTGTTCTATTTCTCTTTTGGGATTCTGCCGAGAATCCCCTGCCCTGTTCCCGGGCGGATTGCGTCTCATATTCATTTTTTCATCTTTCGCATCTTTGTGATTTACCTTCCATCACAAAATTGGTAGCAGAGCGTGGTTTGTGTTAAAGATTCATCTTCTAATTTACAAACTTAAAAAAGTTTCCAGTAATTCTCCCCCAAAAACGTAAAACTAATTTAATTCCAAGATTTAAAATAAACGTTAATATTAACGTCAAATTGTTCCTCGATACGCGAAAAGTGCCTCAAAGGGTTGGAACTCATCTATCATCATGACTCGCCGTCCAGGGAGACCCAAGAATGCTACAGCACCGGGTACCGTGAGTAACTTAAATACGGAGCAACAACCCAACGATGATATTCCGATCCCACAAGAAAACGAAGAGCAAGCTGTAGTTATTAATGAAGTAGAAGTACCTAACTCTGAAATCGAACCAATAGAACCATTGCTCGACGATGATGATGAGATCATGGCCGACCCCATACCGGAAGATAACGCCCCAAACGAAACAGCCCATGTCCCACAACACAACACAATATCGAACATCGCTGTCGGACTCAAGCAAATAATCGTCACTATTATACTAAGGATAGCCCAGTTAATTCGAATCGCCGATAGATTACACCCAACGCCCAGTACTGATTCAAAAAACCAAGAATACGGAAAGCTTCAGAGAGATTTTACCGAATTGCTTACCTTATTGGCTACGGCTGAAAAGGACGGTATTGATCAAGTCAATCGGACTAAAATACTTCAACTCCAAAAGGAATTAACTAACATTGTCGTTACCCCCTTGGATGAGTTAGTCGATAATTGGCCCAACATCCGTCCCTCAT
>CAJPEX010004385.1:0-22155 GCA_905338405.1 Notodromas monacha | reverse complement strand
ATGACATCTGCAGATGAGGACGGGGTCGCACAAACGGAACGTCGTCAACAAGAACCACCATTTAAAATAATGACGATTGCGAAAATTGAATTAATTTCAATATTAATCAACCGCTGTTCATGAAATGGCAGTATGAATTAATTAGTACATATTTTAAAGTTTATATCGATATCTGGGGTGAACGAAGACCTTCCTTCATCATTCGTTCTATACTCCATAACCAGCAATGCCACGAGCAAGATCCAGCAAGGACCTCAAGGAACAATAATTAGCGTCTTCATAAACAATGTTTTACACTGTATCCACAGAATATACAATAGAGCCTTTTTTTTTTTTACATTGCATCTCGTTTTAACAAATTATTCGCTACAACGGACTCGATTTCAGGTCCCTGCCCAGTAGCAGTAGTGTTATTTAAATCGCGGTACAACGAATTTCTCGTTATATCGGAGCTTATTTTCAGCTTCGTTTCAACGAAAATTTACTGTATCTGGCATCTAACGACCTTCCTCGAAGATTTAAAAAAACGAGCTGATTTCCAATGGCAAGTCACCTAAATCCAATAAGATCGAAGTACAGTACTAAAATGAAATTTCGGTCTAAAATTACTACGCTTCCATTTACGTCATTTATGTATTTTCAAAATTTTTGGGATTAGAGAAGAATGAGGTTTATGAATTCAAAACGGTACTCGTGCTTGACACGGTCATAAATTTTGTCTTCATACGGACATTTGTTGCGCGTTTCATGCAAGGAAACGTCCTCCTCTTGATGTTTACATTTCCCACTCAAAAATTAGAATTTAAGTACTTCTTGCACAGGAGAACGTGATGGACAAGTACATTCAGTACTGTGATTGAAAAGAGCGAATGTTAATGCGAGCGCTGAAATACCCTTGAATTACTTGCACTGACCGTAAAAACTGTAATTTTATATCCCTTATACATACGTATGTTGTACTTGCTAATAAATATTGACTTTTAAGATCAATTTTTGTAATGCGCATGATGCTCTACAAGTTTATCTCTGCTTTTTAAAAGATAGTCTCTTCAAGCTGCCCCAATCGATTTTTGAAGTTCTGGGCTGAAAATCCTTGAGCCATCTGCTAATATTCCAGAAGGAAATGTTGGAAGCTTGATTATAGCGGCACGATAAAAAAATAGAAAACAATTTTGAGAGCTAGATATATCATCAGTACTTCGAGAAAAAATCAGGACGCATAACCGAAGTATTTTAGCTAAACATCAGCAATATACGCGATACCCTGTGCCATTCGCAAGTTATATCACAATTCTCGTGTCGTGTTAAGCATAAAAATCAATGAGCAAAACGGGTAACTCGGGCACATGATCCGACGATCCGGGGTCAATCGTTTCGAAATCTGCCATCACCCGTGTGATAACCCGCACTGGAAACGCGCATCAGAGATAGAAAGATCGCGTGTCACTTTCGAACCCAGGCCCGTCCTTGAGGATGCTTTCTGGAACGAACCTCAAATTAGGGGCTACGCTTCGGGTTCGCGTGGCTCGTTGCCCGTGATCGCACGCTGCGATTGCGGAAAAACGTCACGTCCGGAGTAATAAGCATGAGAGCATCATCGGCACGACTATCGGGACTATCCGCATATACTGTACGTGAGAGATTCATACGTGAACGAACATGCTCGGTGTCCATCCCTTGCATTCAATATACAGTATATGGTGGAAAAACAAAATCAGACGGAGAACTCACTTCGAATTCTATGCTTAAAAGAGGAAGAGACCAAAGCAAAAGCAATAATGGGCAGTTTGTCAATAGAACACAGTTCTTTCGAACGCTTAGTTTTTTTTTTCGTGAGGATGAAAAGCGTTCGAGCTGCTACTGTACTACTATACGTACCAGGAAAATCCCATTAGAATAAATGACATTAAAGCAACTGTTTTCGAAAGGTCTCTGATATATAACGCTGAAGGTACGACGTCGCTATAAATTTTTTCTCCACAATTCAGTGCAAACAATTTCGTTTTTTGAGGAATTTCAAACATTTATCCGATCATTTAGAATTTACTAGCTTGTTTTGCTCCTTTTAATCTAAGGTACATTTTTATATTTCATACAGTTTGGTATTATTTTGTCGGAGGATTTTTCTATTTTGCTGTGTCAATTTTTTATTCTTCCGGGAAAGTTATTTTGGTTGACAGTGATTCGATTAATAAAGAGAATAATACTTCAAATTCGTTAACCTCTAATTTCTCCAAAAAAAATTTCAGGATTCTGTAGATTTAAAAAATGCGTTAGAACGAATTATTTTTAGGTTCCCAGAAATTTATTAAAATGAGATACCATATATATCTACGCTCATGCTTATACAATTGAATACATTCTTTAGTTTCTGTAAAATGTTGAAAATAAAATTTAATGATAGTATAACTATGTTAGAGCAAAATTTACCTCTAAATGCTCTTGGAAATGTGAGCCTATACTCCGGGAATCTTCATTAAAGATTTCAACCGGTCATTAGGGCAACCTCATGAGCCAACTTCTGAAAGTTGCCAATCGTGGTTATTCGAATACAGTACTTATTCTTCCGCAGAAAAACATTTATATACTTTATTCGATAATTCTGCTTTATTATCTTCCTCATCTTGACGTAGAAAAGAAGTCATGGGCATTTAGTTCGGGACTTACCGAGCACCCTTTTAAACCCATTGTGAACTTACAAAAAAGGAACTGCGCTTTGTTTAAAGGACGGATGGTTTTGGGCTCCCTTAGTTCAGCCCGAGTACAAATGGAGCAAACTCAAGTAATTTTAGACGTAAGAAAGTGCACAACACCCCCGAAAGGTCGTCATCTCTTTCTTCTGTTAGTTTTAATTTTTTTCAATGTCAACATTTGCATCACCTTATCTGGAAATGGGCTCTCATTTTGGCGGCATTTCTTAAAGAAAGAAAAGAGAGAGAGAGAGGGAAAATACTTCCTTTCGGTCGTAATGCTCCTCATACAGAGCTTTTTGCAGAGCAAAGAGCTCTCCTGGCTTGCATAACAGTTCACCTTGACGCGTGACGCGCGCTGACTGGCAGCACCTGCCTTGGCGAAGAACGCGCCGGAATTTCCTTTTCGTGTGGTCTGACTCGCACGCCAGCCTCGAATGCTACGCGTATCTATTCTCTTCCAGATATTCTAAGATTTTTTTTTAGTCTACCAGTTCCTTGTGATGTTTATTTTACTCTTTATTTCTTTCGAGATTAATTGTCTTTGCTTAGCTCGGCGGCGTATCGCGAGCACCGTTCGTTCCCATGTGTGTGGGAAACCCGGCGGCGGCACTCACACTGCTGTATATTAAGGCGCAGACGAAAGCTTGGCCCAGGAAAATTCGCTGAAGATTATGTCCAGAGAAACAATGCGCTCTCAGAAAATGTTTGTATAGTGCGCTTTTGGAATTCTCTCAAGCATATTTTGCATTGAATAGCCTTCTGGCGAAGTCGTTGACTATGGAGTTTAAATTGAGGTTCAACACGCGACAATTGAAATTGATGCTTCTTCGGACCAAAACTAGGTATTTTTCTGTGCGACTCATTTTGACAACAACAAGTCCCTTCATGTGAAACATGAAGATCATTGCTGAAGGAGAATCTCTCGAAAGCGTAAATATCTGAAGAGCAAGCATCGAACAAATCAAGACTCAAATACAGTTCTGACGAACAAATCAGGAAAGAAATCGAAAAATAAAAATAATTTAATGTGAATTGATATTAAATCAAAGTAGTCAGAACTTGCATTTATTTTTCATCTCATCATGGTCTTTTTTTTGACACCATCTGATCCGTGAAAATCTTGGGTATTTTAGATCTTCCGAGCTTTTTCATGCTTATTTTTTTCATCATGTGCCCATGAAACTTGCACGTCTGTGGTTTGAGTTTGATGTACACTACAGTAAGAGAACATTCTGAAGTTTCAGCAGATGAGGCAACATGGAAACACGTGATCGTCTTCTGCATAACTGAAGGCTCTTCGAAAAATAATCGAAAATGTCTTCAAAATCTCACATTTTAACTAAGCGTCGATCAAACGACGTAAACGACCGAAGTGTCGCCGATAAAAATATAACCTGCACATAAACATTGTCTCAATAAGTCGTCTTCAAGTGTTTCTTGGGCGAGGTTTTCTTGTTTAACTATAAATCAGTCGTCACCAGGATAGGCATGATGTTTGTTTCATTGTGAAATGACAGCAATGAAGAAAGGACACGCTTTGTTTGAATACTGCGTCGCCTGTCGTCGGAAAACCGCAGGAAGTAAACGGAGATTGTGAGAGACCAGCTAGATTTATTTTTCCAACGAAACTTGACGGCAATTTTCGCATCTTTTTTTGTTTCTCGTGTCAAGAGATCATTAAACCATAGCTGCCGGACACGAAAACCGGTGATTGACGGTCAACCAAGCGTTTGTTTTTCATTACGAACTCCTCTGATGACTCCGGTGCGTTACGATGCTAGCAATTGTCATTTTCTTGACCTGCTTCTCTTCCCGCTATGAAACAATTAAGGACCAACTTACCTGCTGGTGGAAATTTCGCGCAATTATTTCAGAGGCAATTGTGAAATTCACAAAATTATCAATTGTTTTGAATGTATAAAAAATGTGTAGGTGCATGAAGTCTTTTGTTGGTTTTGAGGAATTACAATTAACTGCTGTACAAAACTACTCTGTACTGAAATTATTTGTTTACAAGAGAAAAGAAGGACCAACGGGATTCAAAATTATTTTTCGAAGCGTAAACTTAGAATGAGAAACATTTATCAACGCACGTCTATCTACAGAAGGAATGAGGAAGTCTTGAAAAATATTTACTTAAATTTGCTGAAGTTTCTGCTGCACCTTTCACAACAAAACGGCAGTCCGTCAAAAAGCTCCTGGATCTTATAATATAGATTGAGGCATGCTTGAGATATTAACACGAAATTTGCACTCAAAGTCAGACCTCAAAACTATTGTTTCCAAAAATATGAGACGAAATGTGTTTATCTTGGGATGATGAATTGGCTGTCCCCTGTTCTAATTCGGTGTTAATTTCACAAAATTTTAAGTAATCGCCACTGTTGGTAGAATCCTCTCCGAAGAATTTTGAATACAAAATTTCCAACAGAAGCCCCTTCAAGACTTCTTATTTCCATGTTCCTCTTCCTTCTTTCTCCGCCAATAGCAGCTCCAAAGCAAAACGCTGATTATAATATAATTCGAAGAATATGCATGTGTTCCATACTTATGAAATTCGTGGATGTACAGTATTGTAAAAAAAGCTCTTCGTATCTCGAATGTTTAGATTTTTTAACCTAATGAATACATGGCCGATCATTAGCGAAATTTAAGAACTGAAGCTATCAAAAATAGGCTGCAAGTATTTCATGTATGCGAAAACCAATTTAGGATTTTATTTTGAAAGCTTCGAGCAGAAGATGATAGACAATTTTCTGGAGCGTTGAAATTTTTTTGGTGCATTTTGCCTTTTTGTTGGAACTCGTTGCGGATTACGGTGATAATTCGAGGTTTCAGAGTGTGTTACATGAAGGAAATACCGCATGACAATGGCCACCACAAGCTTATTTCCTCAACAGAGCAATTTCTCGACAAATCCTGGCACACTTTGTTTCAGACTGAAATAAATTCATAACGCTGTTGCGACAAAGAGGATGAGCTGAATTTGGTTATGTCCTTGTTTCCATCTTCAATATGATTATTATGCTTGAGAAGTTAACCAGCACTAGCGTCATTTTCAGGAGCTTCCCCTTCGGCAGTAATCCGATGGCTGTGATGAGATTACACTGACAACTTTGAAGAATTAAGATCGCTGGAGCGAGCAAAAATTCGATTAGATTAACTCGGAACCCTTCCACCGGAAGACAACGCTGAAAATCCGTTCCTCTTTCGGAATACACGCATCTTTTGATCACCAAGTGAATTGCAGACTGAGTACATGGAAGGTCGGACTTCAGAAAACCTTTCATCTGCAAACTGTGTGCATATGTTGTTGCATCATTATAGAAAAAGAGAAACGCTTTTCCCGCAGGCTTACGAAGTTAGTCTGACAGAGAATCGAACACCGCAGTCCTCGAAGTTTACGTTGGATGTGCATGAAAAAAAAAAGTCAATACCGATCGTAACAAATTTTATTTTTCAATTATGAAAAACTTCAGGCATGATATTTCCGAAAATATATCGTGGACAGAAAATATGTTCAGTATATGTTGAGACGTTTTTGATTATGCCCAATGCGAAAGTGTGAATGAAGTTAGGAATTGAAATTTTTATTTGAATGGCGTTTAATCCGTGCAACATGTTTCCCATGCTGTTCATATTTTGCGAGGTTTATATTGAGGTTATTTTCTTAAAGTGGTGGTAAGATTTGTTTCATTCATAAAAAAGCTGCAATTACATAAAATACAATTCGAGGACTTCTTAGTATTAAAACAAACAATCAAAACAGTTCGAGGGATCTTTTCCTGAAAAAATTCACACGCCAAAAATAAGTCTCAATGTTGTTTCATGGCATCACCAATGTGAAAAAATAATGAAAATGTTTCTTTACTTGCACCAGTTATGGAAGGTACTAAATTGCAAAAAATCATTTTGAATTGATTTTGAGTCAGTAATTCAGTGCAATTCACGTCAGCTGCTTTCCTTATATAGACTCAAAACGTCAACAGAGATACAGTACTCAAATGTGAGTCAACGTTGAAATCATTTCAGCAGATTTTCACTGATAGGTGAGTTCGAATTCACATATTTTGGGTCCTCATGAAGTAATCATTTACGGAACAAACTATGGCTCCTGGACAAAGATTTTGTCGGCATAAACAATTTTGTTGTTGTCCCAAAGCGTCCTCTCCCCATGTTATAAGGGTTCTTCACAACGTAATGCAATCTAAAAAAAATTTTCACCTTTCATGAATTTCATTGCATAGGTTACAGTCCACCCATATTATACATAGTAGAATCTCGTTACAATGCAACTAGTTATAATAGTATGGGCCTCTTCCTTTATAACAAATAATCGATTACAGCGACTTACTTTTTTATTTCCCTGTCTGACAGGTGCAGTGCTATTTGGGTTCGCTTTTGACGAATTTTCCTTTATAACGAAGCTATTTTACTTGCCTTGATGGCTTCGTCGTAAAAAGACTTTTTATATCTACAATTCCTTGCCAAATTCATATTCAAGAGTATTCATGAGTGTGAAAGCTTTTCAAGGGGTTTTCAGCAGACGAATCGAAAGGTTATGTAAATTATTTGTGCAATACGGCAATCAATAGAACAGGCATTAATATCACACTAACATTTTCATGAATAGACTATGCATACCTGCCCTCGATGAACTTGAATTATATCCAGATTTAAGAAATCACTGAATGAAACATGCCAGGGAAAACAGCAGAACAGGCATTAAAATCACGCTAAATTTGCAATGAATATATATGATGCACACCTTCCCTTCTCGGTGAAGTTGAATAAAAGTGAATACAGTATAAACATATCCAGATTCAAGAAATCACTGAATGAAACATTTACGAGGGAGAACAGTAGAACAAGTATTAATATCACGCTACATTTTTTTTTATAATAGACTATGCATACCTGCCTCATCATTGGTGAAGTTGAAGAAAGGTGAACAAATAAATCTTGAGAGATCACTGAATGAAACATGGGAGGGAAAACATCTTCGAAAATAATGGTAGCCTGCAACCAAGCGGCCGAGATGACACGGGTGCTGCACGACGACGACGATGCAGCAGCTACATCATAGCCAGGGAACCCGCCACCCGATGACGTTCCGTGCATATTTTATTGGGCCCTCGCGAGAAGCATGCATGAAGTGACGGGAACAAATGGCACCAGATCGATGCGATGCGCGAGCTGCACCAACCCAGCAGGAAAATCGCTCAACTGGAATCCTTTGCGGCATTTAGTTGTCGCATTGTGCTGGTGGCCCTGGGCCAAAATCCCGCGGAATTCCCCGGCAGCATGTACCTCCGAGTTCCCCTTGGCCGACGACTTTCACGGCGATCAGCAAATATCCCGAACGACGACGGCGGAAAATGAAAAGAAGGAAATAGAAAAGCAGAAGTATACGATGGAAGCCTTCGTCGTCTTCGTTTGCTGAATATATATATATATGTGGCCTCATTTTCTGCGGCGAAAAGAAGATTTGAATCGGAAATCAATCTCACACGTGTCACCTCGCCCGCCTTCGATGTTCATCTCCGGAACTTTGCACTTTTGCGGAGGCAAGTTTCGGATGTAATTTTAGCAACTTATTTTGCAGTAGATGCTCGAAACCCAGACATGCTTCCGAAACCCGCCCTTGTTTCTCGGTAGACCCCAATTGGCTGAATGTGCACAGAATTCACTTCGCTAATTCGATTCCCGTCTGGTATTCGCCAGAAACCCTGGTGCCGTTTGAGTAGAGCATCCACCGAATGCGTTCTACATGTGACTTATACTAGCTAGTGCAGTACGTTTATCTGATTTGTTTTCTTCCCCCTGGAAATTCTTCCATTAGATTTATGACCAGGGTGAAAGAACCAGAAGAAAACACTCAGGAACTGTTTATAAAAATCCGGGATGATAATTGAAAGATATATACTGTAATTAGCCAAGGACATTATTTATTAAAATCCCTCCCCAAACTTGAGTTTGGAAAAGCCATTCCCCTTTTTTTCGAAATGGGTCCCTTTCCCTTGAAATAAACAGAAATGACCACAGTTTCACAGGAAACTCTTTGGAAACAAAAGAAAGAGCCAGAACAAATTTCAGTGAGCTTCATTCAAAAAGTCAAGAACCATGAAAAACGTTTTCATTGCCCAAGATGGATGATTTATTTCATGTTCACATTTTCTTTCACATCTTGGAGTTGTTTGGGACTTTTGGTTTCTTTTTGAAATTGCCAAAAGCTGTTTGAGGAAACAAGTACAGTATTTTATATGTCATGTACCAACATTGGATTAGCAAAGGGGTGTAGATGTTGTTCCATCATGCTTATTGTGGCCTCAACCCTTGGTTGGGTTTTTTTCGATTGTGTGGCAGTGTTGGGATTTTTTTTTGAACCCTTGTGGGTTTTGGTTTGACCAAAGGCCACCAAAACGCAGCTTTGGCTGAGTAGCCAAAGTTGAAAGAAATCTGGGAAAGGGAAAGCCATTGTTCTGAAAATCTCCCAATACTAATCCTATGGTAAGAAGGCAGAAAAAATGCCACCCAGCAGTGAATTTTTTTTTTGACAAAAAGTTTTCTGCAGGGATGCCAAAATGAATTTGGGATTTTTCCTGACTTTGGCTTGTCCAGTCAATCTTCTTTTCTCATATTTTTTCTCCTCCTGGCACAAAATTTTGTGGATGAATCCCAGCACTGCTGCCCAAGGGTTGAATATTATATTACTGGAATATGTTCGGTTCAAGCTTGATTTTGAACCGAAGATGAATCACGTGGGAAAATTAGCTGTTACAAACCCAAGTGCTGATAATATTACTGTACAATATATGGTAATCTTCTTGGATTTCAAATGACCAGACTTGACGGGGTAGAGTTGATTTCTTTCATGAATGCAATATGTAAAGTACAAAGCCAATTGCAAATATGACTAATATATTCTGCAGCCAAATTTAGCACGAAGGTTGGAAATCTGATGTTTTCTATAGTGTTCAAAGAAATAAATCTGATTCTTGACATGGATAAGATCAATAGACTCCTCTGATTCTGAATAAATTTAACGCGCTGAAACTTTTCTTTTAATTGCAAACTATGTATCACTTACTTTATTTGAGGCAATCAAGTGAATGAGCATCATATTGTTCAGTGTTCCCCACACCCCAATCTGTGGTCTATACAGACTGGCACTGGTCCACAGAAGTGTTTTGCCATTCCACAGAAAGCTTTCTTAACCCTTGGGTGGCAGTGCTGGGATTTATCTGCAAACTTTTGGGCCCAAGGAATAGAAAAAAAGGGGGAAATATGGTTAGAAGAGCCGAAGTTGGGAAAAATCCCAATTTTTTTTTTGCATGAATAAAAAAATGTACTGCAGGGTGGCATTTTTTTCTGCATTCCTGACATAGGATTAGCATTTGGGGATTAGCAGGACAATGACTTTCTTTTTTTATTTTTGCGACTTTGGTCACAGGACTCACAGCCAAATCTGCATTTTGGGAACCTTTGGTCAAATCGAAATGCAGGAGCCTGCAAAAAATCCCGGCACTTCCGCCCAATGGAAAAAAACCCACAGCTGCCCAAGGGTTAAGCATAATACATTTGCCAGAAGTAGCAATGAAGTCTGTTATATTAAGTCTGTTCTGAAATTTCAGAAAGACAATCCCACTTGGATCAATCAGATGAAAATAAAAGCTGGCTTTTCTACTAATAACACTTCAGACAAATTTGTGCCTATGCTGAAATAAATCATTTTAATTTTTAATTTTGAGAAAGCTTTCTTCCAGTCCACCTCTCTAATTTTTTGAAGGCATTTACTAAAATGGCTTCAGTGGTTCTCATCTCCTTTCTGCAGAAGAGCAGAAGTTATTCCAATGCCTGCCATAAGGTTTTTGAAGCCAAACTTTTCTGAGTTTGCAAAAGTTTAATGAAACGTTGCCAGTTGGCAGAAAATGTTTTGGAAATTCGCAGGTCTGCGAAAAATTTTATGACGATTGCGACGATGTCGGTCCGCGAGCCCAAAAAATTTAAGAACACTGGAAGTGTGAACTATTTAACTATAACATGTATATTCTGAGTGGGTAGACGCCATAATGCACTGGTACCAACGAAAACGAGGGCAGTCTTCGGCTACAGAAAACCGGCTTCAGCCTCATCCAGAGTGCAGGTCTTGCTTCAGTAGCCACATGGTCTCCCTGCTGGTCCTGCTAGTGGTACTGGTGGAAAACGGGTAATGAAGTACATTAAGTAGTTAGCTGGGGCTCGTCTTTGATCCAAAACGGTTGTAGGCGAGTGCTTGATGGTCTCACCGCTGAAATTAGGGTTGCGACGCTCGAGCAAAAATTTCACCACTCGATGATTTCGCGACTAAACAAAATAAATGAATAAATGGACCTATATACGGCTTCGTGATCACGTGCTGCCGAAAGCGGCTTCGTGGGACACTGATTTCTGTC
The DNA here is from genome assembly GCA_905338405.1 of Notodromas monacha. Taxonomy (NCBI): domain Eukaryota; kingdom Metazoa; phylum Arthropoda; class Ostracoda; order Podocopida; family Cyprididae; genus Notodromas; species Notodromas monacha. The sequence continues at coordinate 11,027 of CAJPEX010004385.1, read as the reverse complement.
ATCGTCACGCATATTAGCCCTCTCTCTTTTTTCTTCTTCTTGTTTATCATCAACGCAACTTTCTGAAACGGTTCGGCAACTGCATCGTCACATCACAATAATGCGAATAATGAGCAGGAAAGGCTGAAGTACGTTGAATTTGAAAGTCCGGAAAAATCACCTCAAACTTGCTGAGTCTGCAGCTTTGCTTCTTTTGATGAGAACAAGACGTCAGTCGTAATGATAAATATGGATAGTAAACAGGATGTTAGGAAGGGAAAAGTAAAAAAAAAGAAATGTATATTGATCATGGATAATTTCCCAGTCACCCTCGAAAATGTTGGCATGCTCAGCAAGTCATTTTTCTCTTAGATGATTGGTAGAGACTGAATCACTGAGATTCGTCCTGAAACGATGAAAATATGTCATGTTCCCATTTGAGAAACATGTCGAGGGGATCATTTTAGGATCTATAGCGGTCTTGCAAACTTTGAAAATCCCAATGAGTCAAAATTAGCTTTTATTTCTGCCTTAATGGCTTCAAAATATTGATGTTCTATGTTCCCAGTAGCTTTTGAATCCTCCTTTACTTAAAAAAACACACACAGTGCCAGTGAAAGCAACGTTTTTTGGGGTTCGACTACTGAAATATAGTAATGTACTTAATTTACGATACTGCTGTGTACTAAGAAATAATTAATTAGGCTGCAAAAATTTTTTACTTTTAAAAAGACATATGCGACCAATGCCTGAACAAAGAGCAGAATTAAATTTTTTATAATTGACAGCATTACTCGTTCAGGTCCTCACACGCTAAAAAATTTAAAACTAGCTTTGAATTTTACGAGGCTCGGAAAATCAGAAAAATTGATTTTTTGGCCCAAATCGAGAGGAAGAAAAATGAACCAGGTTCGTTTTCCGGAAAAAGAAGGCCTAATGCCTTGCCTTCTGTCGCCCAAGTCACTGATAACGAAGCAACAATAAGGAAAGAACAGTTGAGGAAAATATTGCCATATTGCACTTTTCTCCCACAGGTGAGAAAAAAGCTCAGGGAAATAAAGAAACTAGGCCGCGGTCGAGGCATAACGCCCCCGAGGACGTATTATTCTCTTTCGGGGACGTCTTTGAAATGCGGGCAAAATATATCGTTTCCTGTTTCAGAATGAGCGGAAAGAACATCGTCTATATTTAATTCGAGAATAACAACTCTCACTTCCGCATGGTATCTGTGATCAAAATCTTTATAAAAAAGCAGCGTTTGCTAACATATTATTATAAATTAAACATGAACGCCTAGGGAATTTTAATAAACGTAAATCGAAGTACGGTATACAATTTCAAACTAGATTCGTTTATTTACGGGTTTAATGGTTAGAAAAATGATTAGTTAATTTTTTCAGGCTCCGCTATGCTTTCCGAAAGATTTATTATAATAACGTTGGCATTGCACTAGAACACTGCAACCAAAGAGAGAATATTTCTGGTTGATATTCCGCAATTCTATTATCAAGTGGTTGATTTTTCCATCACATTTTACAGTTGAATATTTCCCGAGATCAAAGTTTACTTCTTGCATTACCTCGTCGTGCTATTCTTCGGAAAATATCGAGGAAAGCATAAATTATGGTGATTCCTAGATTCTTACGAACGACGAAGAACTGCACCAAAATAAATGACCAGCTTTAGTTGTACCCGACGGGGACTTCAAACCTTAGTACCTATTGTGGAGGTATGAATTGGGCAGAGATCGAACCTTATTTACAATTTAATCGTATCATTTCGATGTAAAAAAAATATGTTCTTAAAAAAATTTGCATAGTGTCATTCTTGCGATTTGAACACATCAAACCCATGCAATTTCTCGTAACTAAAGCTAATGTCTTATATTACCGAGATGATCCAAGAAACTCAAAGAATTATCAGCGTCGGGATTAATACTCCATTCATGTTTTTCCTCGAACGAAATCTGACATCGATCGTGAGAGTAATCTACACCAATACTTTTCGTGGGTCAAGAATGAAAAGTCGTTCGTCTTCAATGCTTAAAAAAAATCATTCAAATCCGAATCAGAAGATTCCAATGAATTTCATTATACTTCAGACACCAGCCGAATCCATTCCGAAATTTTCAAGATTAATCCGGATTCTATGTTATCTTCGAAGTTCAAATGTAAGGTTTTGTGTTACTGAATTTCAGACTTCACAGATTGAATTTCAGCTTGGCGGAAGTAATCATGCATTTATTGAAATCTAACACATCATCAAGCTAATACTGTATTAGACTATATCTAATAATAAACGCACTCTAATTTCTGCAGCCAATTATTTACTAAGAGGCGGAGTTTGTATGAAAATTGAGCCCGACACAATCCTTGCGTTGTTTTAGGTTCGCAGGCAACATCTTACTTCTAATGAATTCTGAATAAGACGCCTTCTTCTTCATATAACTTGGCTGGAAAATTAGAGCAATTAATGAAATGTACCATAGTTACTCGAGTACCATGTGTTCTTGAGTATGACACGCACCTTAGATTTTTAGCGCAAATTTAGGGGGGAAATCTTATTCTCGCATAAGATGCGCAACTCAGTTTTTATTTACCAAAATGACTATTTGCAAAAATGTGCTGGGTAAGAATCGAAATCGAAGTTCACTTGAAAAATCGAATTCAGTTCCTTTTTCTCGTATACAGTACTGTAAAAGTATACTTAAATATAGATTTTCGTTTAAAAAAATTGAAAGCGGGGAGAAAAGTTTGAAATCGAAACATTTTTAATTGTAATTTTATGCCCGGAAATGAAGCGCACCCAATTTTTGGTCGCAATTGATCGGGAAAATATGAGCATTTCGTACTCCAGTGAATACGGTGAATTGCTTCTCGAATTTCAGTGATCAGGAAACGCAGGGAATTATTTTTCGTGCTGGGTCCCATGACAGAAAACTATGCCAAGTTTCGGTACGTCCCTAATTGTCTGCTCACCGTTTCATCAGATGTGCTCCCATCTGTCCCTGCCCCCAGGCATTAGTTTTCCTTCCTTGGGAGGATAACTGCTACGTTAGTTAGTTGTAGGCAGAAGTCGACGGATCCGTGTCGATCCCAACGGCAGTCGGATTTCGTGCTCTACGATGGGACCTACAATAACAAATTTATTACGGTATATTTTATTTTTAAATATTTTGTCTTGAAACAGGTGTGCTCTTTTGCGCGATTCAAAGCGACTTCTGAGCTTCTGTAAGGTATATACTCTCCGAAACCCAAACAGGAAATTATTCGGTGTCTGAGAAAAATCGTCTCCATCGGTTGAAGATTTTTTCCCCTCAGGGCTGCTGGCTTGAAAAAATAATTTCACAGGGACTTGAAATGACAGTCTGTGCGAATTCCGGAGTTTTAAACAACTTCAAGAATCATTCGAAACCTGCAGAGAGGCAACAAGTTATTTCTCTAAAATGTGTGCGCACGAAAAACTATTGATTAATATAAAAATATTGATACTGTAGTCAAAATCCAGACATGGCGTCGTCCTATTCGAAAGAAAGTGTAGTATGTGAAAATGGAGAAGATATACAATTACAAATAATTTAAGTTGTCTTCAAAGTTGACCTGAAGGGATCAGTAGAATTCGAAAAAATGGTAAATTTTATTCTAAGGTCCATCATTGATCGTTGAAATGTTTAATGCATGTCATGGGTTGTGTTCCCAGACAAGGAATGATCCTCAGAATGAACAATCTGCATTGAAAATGATTATTTCCATAGTCATAAAGACTTGTATGACAATGTGAAATTCGCTCCCAAAAATGGGCCATCCTTCGTATTTGTTACAAAAAACTCTGCGCATCATGCAAAATTATCTGAGACCTTTGAGAAACCGCATTCTTCATGAAAAACGCAGCATAAAAATTATTGTATAGAATGAATAAGGTTAATTACATAAAATTTTGATGTAGATCAAATTTACTTTGCTACCATTACTCCTTAGGACTCGAGGAATTTTGTTCAAGATACACAAACGCATGGAGGCTGCACATTTTTATCCGGATTTCCTATCCTTCTTGACATCCCTTACACACCCACTCCAAAACTTTAGAGTTAGAATATATTTTACGGAAAATGCCTTGTCTATATTAAATTAAGCATGGCCTTAATGTTTCATACTTGATTATAAAGCAATTCTTTGTCGAAGATTCGATATCTTTACTTCACTTTTAATTTTTCATCTGAAAATATTGGAGTGAAGCATTTGAAATACAGCATCAGCAAGTACAGTAGCACGAGCAGATATTTTGAGTGTAAGATACCTTTTTTGGAAGAAGAAAACTTGAACTATTACTGTACAGGGATAAGTGGGATTTTATGAGGTTTTCGATTTAATTTTCGTCTTCATAGTCATTTTCTTCGAAGTTCTATGGTAATGTTCTGTAATTTTTTGGTGATTCAAAACATTTTTCGAGACCCCTTGTTTAATGAACATCAACTATCTGTAATGAAATGAACAACCTTAGCCGTAGTCTTTCGAAACCTTTCCTTTCATATGCTTCCGATGTGCTTTAAAATTTTTGCACATTCTGTTGACGCTTTTGAAAATATCAACGAGTATCACGGATATCCTCTTGGAAACATTATATATATACAGTATTTCCAAATGTATGTAGCATCACTATACAGTATACTGGAATCCGGGAAGTATTCGCTTCAATTTTCGTCTAGTATAGAAGATAAACATCTCCCAAAAGAACGGGATTCCCGAGTCAATCTAATCTCGGCGAAGTTATTCCCGGGTCTCATCCCATAACGAGACATTATTTTTCCCTCCACCACGACCTAAACGAAATATATATACGCATTTTCCGGAGCCGCGTTCATCCTCAGCACCCATCATGTGAACTGAAAACTCGGCCCGGATTTAACACGCACTCCACGAAGGGGTTAATGACGCTCAAGGGAAAAGAAAATGTGCGAAAACAGGTAACGAGGAAAGACGGAACACTCGGAGTCATCAATCACACCGTCATTTCCCGGGGCTTGACAAAAATAAAAAGGCGATCCCTCGCATGCAAGTTTCATTTTCTCGCGTGATGATGTGGAAACACGGCGCAATTAATCAGCGGGCTTCTTTTCCCAGGCCACTGTGTCATTTTTTTCCGCCGGCAGAAACGCGCTTTCGTCACTGACTCATCGGCGCCGCTAATGGCAAAACCTTTTTCCTCTCCTTATTCTCGGCTCATATGAATACCCGAGAAAATTGCAGGGTACGAGGATCGTGAAGCATGTTGCAGGAGGACTTTTCAACCATTTCCCGCATCATTCGCTATAAAAAGCGGGAGGAAATTCCGGGCGCCTCTTTTAATTTATCGCGCAATTTGGGAGATGCTCGAAAGTGCTAATGACGCACGAGGAAAGAATTTCGGTCGCGTTGATGGCGGGAATTCATCCCGGATGAAAAGGAGTGATGAAATCAGAACAGGTTTCCTTCTTATATAGTTGTTCACACCACTTTGTTCCTTGTCCTAGTTCCACTTTGAATGATTTGCGAGCACCTCGTTCGGCAACGGCTTGGGGAGGCCCCGACGTACGGACGTCACGACATATGGAGGTTTTGACTTGGGGGCGCTAGAAAACCAAAACATATGCCCCAACATCAGGAGAAGGTGTCAAGGTATGGAAATTTTCTCACATGTAGAAAAGGGAAATTTGGAAATTTCTTGATAAAATTGTGCACTTCATATTCACAAANATATATATACGCATTTTCCGGAGCCGCGTTCATCCTCAGCACCCATCATGTGAACTGAAAACTCGGCCCGGATTTAACACGCACTCCACGAAGGGGTTAATGACGCTCAAGGGAAAAGAAAATGTGCGAAAACAGGTAACGAGGAAAGACGGAACACTCGGAGTCATCAATCACACCGTCATTTCCCGGGGCTTGACAAAAATAAAAAGGCGATCCCTCGCATGCAAGTTTCATTTTCTCGCGTGATGATGTGGAAACACGGCGCAATTAATCAGCGGGCTTCTTTTCCCAGGCCACTGTGTCATTTTTTTCCGCCGGCAGAAACGCGCTTTCGTCACTGACTCATCGGCGCCGCTAATGGCAAAACCTTTTTCCTCTCCTTATTCTCGGCTCATATGAATACCCGAGAAAATTGCAGGGTACGAGGATCGTGAAGCATGTTGCAGGAGGACTTTTCAACCATTTCCCGCATCATTCGCTATAAAAAGCGGGAGGAAATTCCGGGCGCCTCTTTTAATTTATCGCGCAATTTGGGAGATGCTCGAAAGTGCTAATGACGCACGAGGAAAGAATTTCGGTCGCGTTGATGGCGGGAATTCATCCCGGATGAAAAGGAGTGATGAAATCAGAACAGGTTTCCTTCTTATATAGTTGTTCACACCACTTTGTTCCTTGTCCTAGTTCCACTTTGAATGATTTGCGAGCACCTCGTTCGGCAACGGCTTGGGGAGGCCCCGACGTACGGACGTCACGACATATGGAGGTTTTGACTTGGGGGCGCTAGAAAACCAAAACATATGCCCCAACATCAGGAGAAGGTGTCAAGGTATGGAAATTTTCTCACATGTAGAAAAGGGAAATTTGGAAATTTCTTGATAAAATTGTGCACTTCATATTCACAAAATTTTAAATAGAATTTCATTATAAATGTCCTCTAAGAGTCTTAGCTTTTGTCCGATTAAAAAACGAAGAAGAAAATTTTTAAAAGAAGTACTAGACACGTGTCATATCGTTCTGAACAAAAACAGTCCCCGAATAAGGATTAAAAACTATTTGTCCTCTTGGCATTAATTATGTTTCCATTCAAGTCCATGGGAAAACGTGATCGGATTCTCTGATATAGGGACAAGGTCCAAACACCAATTATGTCCGCATTCAGGCCCCAAATGTGCTTGTTGATTTTTTAAAATTTCCAGGAACGTCATAAAATTCACAAAAAAAAAATGTATGCTTCTTTTGTATAAAAAATAAAATACACAAGCTAGATGAAAAAATGAAGCGGCCTTGCCCCGATTTAATGTACAGTTTGAAAGAAATTTTGCTTCTGAAATTTTTTCTTTTATTTATTATAGTTTCAGACAAGATCCGGAAATATTTGAAAGACATGACTGGAACCCGATTCCAGTTTAGCTCTGTCATTCGTGAAGTTTATCGCGTCTGTAAAGGGATACAATGAAAAACCCCTATAAAAAAAATCTACGCCGGAACGCATTTCTCGCTTCTTTTTTTTCGTTTTGAGGTGAAGATTGCAGTCGATCTTATTGCGTTCGGTCTGCTGAATTCTCCTATGAAATAACATAGCGATATGTTAGCATCTCAGGAATGCAATCGAGAGGATAGTCTCAATCGCTGTCACTTTCTCCCCCCACACAGTAACGAAAAGGAATGGGCCTTTTTCATGCGGCAGAACCAAGAGCCCGTGAACTTTATGAATAATGTATGCATGTTCTTGGAGAATTTCTTACATACGACTCAAAATAATTTTCTCCATATTTATGCGTCTGGGCTTATTGAAAAGGATTCTACTTTTCTGCTTGGAGGAAATACAGTGACCCCCCGCATAACAGACCACCCGTGTGAGGGATTTTCACCTAACAGACCAGCTCTACAGGCAGTTTTTCCTCCCACCTAACAAACAGAATCCGTCAAACAGACTTCTTTTTTTTTAAATTATTGTTCAAAATTGAAATTTTAAATTTTTTATATAATTAAATTTGTCTAAAGGAGTTTTTGTCAAACAGACTTGTCTGTTGCACAAATCAAGTCCATTAAACGGTGTTTGAGTGTACCTTTTTACTCAAGTACCACGCGTACCAGAGTTTTTCAGTAAAAATTTTGCATAGAATTGTATCCCCGAGTTAAACGCGCCCCAATTTTTATTGACTTTAAAAGTAAAATACTGTATATGAAAAAGTAGGCCAACCAATATTGACATTACACATGATTTGATCCTAAATTCAATGACTTTTTAATTATTTTCACCACAAAAAGTGATTTCCCTCTAAAATGTTTCCGTTAAAGTAGTTTCAAAATTTCCCATTGAAATTGCATATAACGCCATGCAACCTGAACTTGTAAACTTTTTTATTTTATTTATGCGTATCTATGACACGCACCCCGTTTTCCCCTCTCTATTTTGAGGAAAAAGCAGATTCTGGTGAGAACTCAATTTTTCCTTTCTGAAAAAGTCGCTGCAGACAAAATCGTTGTGCTATCTATACTGAATCTATCTATATACTGTATTTTCAACTATGGCACGTTGTCTTTTTGTCCCGGAGAAACAATCCTATAATTTCCCGGAAATTCAAGTGATGGATAAAGCATGGGATGTTTTTTTTATTGCGCCGCTGTGAAGAAAAAATATTTTTTTAAGAACCACCCCTTGAATAATGCAACTTGTTATATACCACGTGTGCTATACAACTTCATTATCAAATGAGTCTCTACTGCTGAGTTAAAATGAATTAGGTAATTATAGGGTAAAATTTGATATTTCCATCAACCATTCCCACAGTCCATTCCCGCACCAGTTTCAACATGATTTACGGACAAAGGAGTATATGCTTGAAATTCAACAGTTTCTCTCCTTGGGAAATTTCACGAATCACTTGTCATATGATCCATATACCCCCAGTAAGCCAATATTAACAAACGTGTTCATCCCCCGAAGAAGTTCTAGCCTACTTACGGTATACCTGGGGCAATTTTCATGAAAATCTGAACGGAGAATCATTGACGATTTATTTCTCCAGCACAAATTGTCTATACAGTGAAATAAAATAGAGTACAGGACCACAACTTTACCTGGTTTTATGTAGGATGCAAAGTTTTTTCAGTAGTGATTCAATTTCAAACAACAAACTCTCTGGGACCTGTGAAAATTTTGGTATGATTGGAAATGTGCTATAAAGAGATTCTTGTCTCTCCGGACGCTCCTATGTAACTACAAATTAGGGAAAATAATTCAGATATACTCCAAAGTGCCGTAGAAACAAATACATGGGGATTATTCCGATCACTTCCAATGCTTTTTATTTAATTTCAAGGAAAATTTGAAATTTTTAATTGTGCCTCTCTTTTTTTAATGTTCACGCTTCAAATTCCTTAAAAATGTACTGTTCTTTCTTAAATATATTGTATAAAAATACTTGTTCAACTAGAGTACTTATTTATTGAAAACTGCATGTGTCCTGAAAATAATCGATACTGTATTCTTGCTACCAATCCCTTAAAAAAACATCAATACATTCCAAAATAAAGCTAGAGAACTCCTTTCAGAAAATTATTCAACGTACTTCCTGCAGTACTATCTTTTCTGAAAGAAAATACTGTATCAAAATTTTTTTTTTCAATGCATTATCAATGCTACAAACCTTGAGCTTACCCTTTTGGTGCCAATTAATACAAATCACTATATGGCCCATACATGTAAACTCACGGCGAATAAACTTAAAAGTTAAACTTCGCCTGTTAATTGCTGACTGCTGAGACCAAGAGAAACATGTCTAACCATTAAACATTCGTTATAAAGATATTTGATGCAATGAAACTTTTGTTGTACAGTATTTCCGCAAACAATATTGAATAAAGCTGCGCTTCAGGTATTAATCTTTGAAATCTTCGCATGCAGTGGTACCAGTTTACGTGCGTTTCACCAGCAATCAAGGCCAATAAACGTGAAACCCCAGAATCAGAAAAACGGTCACTACATTGGGGGAAGCAAGCTGCTCCTGCAACTCGGCACTTCATTACTAACTCTGGAATGAGGCGAGATGATATTTCCGTTCCGCGTATTCCCCCCTCACCCCCGGGGCCGCGTGACAGGCGCAATCTCGGGTCCTAATCAGACATGACAACCGAATTAAGACGTCAAGTCAGCGCCAGACGAACCGACCAATATAGAGGAACCCAAAAAAATGTATTCGTAAAAAAAGGAAACTATTTGAGACAAAAATAAAATAAGTGTATAGGCATCGATCGGGGCGAGACCAATTTTCGTTCGTCTTTCCCTGGATCCCTCGCGCGAGGAACACGTCGATTCGACGCGGTGAGTTGAATTTTATGCGCCGCGTGATCGGCATGACGCGATGCCTCGTCGTCCGCATCTGTTCCTCATGCTGCACAGGTCCGACTATTCGGGCACAAATCCTGACGTGACAAATGGCCTCCAGTATAAGTGGGGCCTCAAAGCAGCAAAGAATCAACCCACTGTGCCAATTGCTGCAGTGGGGTTTGATTTCTTTTCACTTGAAAAAAACGAAAAGAAGACGGACTCAAAATACTAGCCTAATAAGCCTCAGACCCCGAATGTCCCTTTTTCTGTACAACCACTACCGCACGGTTGGCAACACTCGTGAAGACGCGCGAAGTTCACTACGGAATTCAATAGTTCAATACGTTTATCTTTGTAAGATACGTACTGCAGCTGTCAGATGGAGAAATACAGGAAAACAATCACCTACGCGTTAAATAGCGAAATACATTCCAATGCATGCTGTTCAGTGCCCAAAAGCCACATTTTTCAAAAATTGCCTTTGACCGAAATTGGAAGAAAAAAAAGGCAGAATCGAATAAAAAAGCTTACCTTTTATTCCCGTTTGAATATTTTAGCGAATCTGGATTTTTAATTTACCGGTATTTTGCATTCTAAAAGGATTGGTGGAGCGCATCCCCTGTGTCCGAATTGATTTCCCTCTTGCATTTTTGAAAGGAAAAATCCTTGATAAAACGTAAACCAAATTTTTAATGAGGTGCACTTTGATTTTAATGCCGCATACCGAAAAAAATGTAGTAGGCACATGAGCCGATACGCGTGTAATAGATTCGAATAAGCGAGCTAGTAAAATCATCTGAATTAGAACAAGAAATAATATCGCGATTTTCCAGTCAGGAACTTACATTTGCCTCATACATACTCAGTAGAAGGAAACGTTCGCCTTTTTTTTTGCAAAAACTTCTCAAGTAAGAGGTAGCCAAAGAGCGAGAAATAATTACCTAGATCAACTTGAAGCACCATAAAATAGAAATTTGCGTATA
>CAJPEX010004384.1:0-19152 GCA_905338405.1 Notodromas monacha | reverse complement strand
AAAAGGAAACACCCAAGAAAGCCATGCAGTCATGCAACTCCACAAAAAATATCAATAAGCTAAGTCTTACTTGGCTTAAAGGTGGTCATGCGCGGAATACGTGATCTTATAGTTGCATAACCATCCTTGATTTCGTTTACGGTAGATTCATGCACAAACGGTTTAGGAGTTAGATCAGTCATTTCAATTTCCTCAATTCCCGACTTATTTTTAGTTTGACGTGGTTTTGGGAAATACTGTTAGATGTTGGCGAAGTTAAAAGAAAAAGCAACATGCAAAGAACGTGCTTTAAGACGGAAAAGGTATTAATAAGAAAAATCGGAAGTACCTTCTTCCTCAGGCAATGAGCCAACCACCCAAATGCCAGTCCAAAAACCGTCAAGCTAAGGCCGCTGATCAGCCCAACCGCCCATTTCGAGAGCACTTCAGTTGAAAATTCAGCGCCTAGAACAGCTTTCCCTTCCACAACGGTTAGAGTAACGTTTGCACGTTCCCCCGTGAAGAGAGTCGTCTCCGGGATATCCGAAAAGTTGTTCAACACGGATATTAAAATAGAAGGCTTGTTGGCTATGAGATCACAAACAAAGAAAAATTCAGTTTTCGATTTTTAGCATTTTTGGTAATCCCCTTACCAGGGATGGTCGTAGTTTCTGTTTCTATTGCAGACGTTGATGGAGAAACAGCAATCACCGTCGGAGTCATTGGCTCCGCCGTAGACATCGGAATCGAGACGGGCAAGCTCGATTGCGGAACAGATGTCGCCGCTGTAAGCGTCACCGCCGTCGAAACAATCGATGTCGAAGCAACTGTGGGATTGGTCGACATTGAACCCGAGATTGTTTCCGGACGAGTCACCCTCTCAAAACCATGATGATCCATACAAAACTCGACCGGATCAACAGCCGAAGACCGAAAGACCCCTTCACACCGTGTAGGGCCAAGCAGCTCAACTCTCTGCTCACGAAAACAAACAGATGAAAAACAACTCGGGACTGAAGTTTTTTCCAACTAACCGTGATGCCGAAGAATTCAAGACAGCCAAAATCCAAGACTGGACCAGTTAGAACCACCCTGCCTTCGAACTCCGGCGCACGAACCGCGTCCGAGTCACACGCCTCGGTACAATGAAGGCGGCCATCTTGGACATGACAGCGCCCGGATGACGCATCGGGATGCACCACCAACACCAACAGCAAGACCGTGACCGCGAAACCCGCCATTCTTGAATGAAAACTGTGAAAATTTCAAAAGATGCACTTGGATCAGATCTGATCTTACTTTGTTAAGGTTTCTAAGGGAATTCACCTTTTTGTTTGATACCAACAGCAAGACCGCAACAGCAAAACACGCCATTCTTGAATGAAAACTGTGAAAATTTCAAAAGATGCACTTGGATCAGATCTGATCTTACTTTGTTAAGGTTTCTAAGGGAATTCACCTTTTTGTTTGACACTCGCGAACCGAACGGTGAAACTTGCCGAAAATCGCAGGAGATCTTCCTTACACAACCTGAAACCGAACGAACCGTTTAGTTTTTTAATTTCGGACCGCATTTCGCGCCAAAATCGATCGTTACACGTATCTCGCGAACAAAATCCGCGAACGAAAAGTCGCGAAATTCACCGTCAATCCCGACCACATACCGTCCGAAAACAATGGGAATGTGTTTAAGAACACTCAAAAGAAAAGAACAAGCGAAAAAACACGCGGAATAAGCGAATTTTAAACTTTACAGTTTTTAATTAAAGAGCTTAAGGGGGTCAGGAGCACATACCTGAACAGGGGTGTAAGGTGAACTGAGGAATCAGGCATTGGCATGCCAGACCTCTGCAGCTTCCTGGTGAACTTGAAGGAGTTGAGGGGAGGCAGATATGGTTGTTATTACCATTCTTATTGCCCCCCATGAGAATGTTTTCCTGTGTAACGTCTTTCAGCATGCCTGAGACGTGATCAGGGGAGGTGTGGGAATCGAACGAAAATTTCGATCCTTTTTCCCGCTGACTGAAACACTTTTGACACTTGTGTACGCAGGAGCTTTTTCTCGTTTACCAGGGGAGATTTGTAGTCATATTAACGACCACAACACCCTTCACTTTACGCACGACCCTTTTAAGCTAATGTATTTCCGCTACGCTTGGCTGCGCCTGGTGCGCTAGCAATTATATTTCACAATCCCGTTGTTGACGGAATACTTTCCCGACCGCGCTCACGCTTCCTTCCTTTGGAACAAACGAAGCATGATGTCCCCGATCCGAATCGGTTTCTATGCGCGTTCCTCGACCTCGGCCGGCCGAAGCTATATATACAGGTGCATTTTATGTTGAGTTAAGTTTACCGCACCAGACACTGTCCGAACGCCGAATCTGCGTCGCTTCGCTCTCGCTAGAATATTGTTGTATCGACTGTGTGTGAAGATAAATAAATAAACATTTGAATACTCTCACGGAGTAACTTTTGCGTTTCCTTCGAAAGTCGCGGAAAACGATTTAAATCTCCGATCCCCTTTTCCTTGAATTATTAGAAGGAGTCATCAACGACTGATCATCGTTGATCAACCACTTTCGTAAAATAGTTTTTGGATAACAGATTCCACAATGCCCCATTGCTGGAGGGTCATGGAAACTTGCAATAAGTTTCATTCTCATTGAGGGTGGCACCCAGATTCTTTGACCTTGCTCTGTTGCTTTCATTAGAAGGCCATTGGACATTGAGAATTCATTTCCAAAAGGTAATTTATTCTTAACTGCTTTTTTTGAAATTTGAAGAAGACCACAGGATATATACGGGATCAAATTGGTCTCTAGTAAGGAAGGAGATAAGTATGTGCTTACTTTGTTATTTCTCAACTCTGGAGGAAAGCGACTGAGGGTGTCTGCATGGGGTATTTGCAAGACCTTTCCTATATTTGACTTTGTATTGATATTCATTTAAAGCCATGAACCAGGCTATTGCTCTGCGGCTATTACTCTGCTGCTGTCAACTAAGATAGGGAATAGCAACATGATCCGTTTGGATGGTAAACGGATGGCCCCAGAGATATGACCTAAATTCGGACACACCATAATAGACGGCTAACAATTCCCTGTCCATATTTGGGTACCAAGACTCAGCCTCATTCAATGTCCTGCTTGCGCATGCTATCAGGACTTCCCTTTTTCTGGGTTTTTGGGTCAAAACTGCTCCTACTGCTATGGTGGATGCATTGGTTGTGAGAATAAATTCCAAGTTGAAGTCCGGGAAGGAGAGAATGGGAGCCATTAATAGGCATTTCTTTCAACATTCCACCGCATCCTGCTGTTCTTTAGTCCAAACAAAGGGGGTGTCTTTTTTTGGGAGGAGGTATAGTGGTTTAGCTTTAACAGCAAAATTCTGAATATATGACTGGAAATAACCAACTAAACCCAGGAAAGCTTGTACTCCATTAACTTCCTTTGGGATAGGGAAATTCTGGATGGCATCTATCTTGGGTGGGTTGACGTAGATGTCAGCCTTGCTGATCAGGAATCCTAAATACTCTATTTGGGTTAGGAAAAGTTGGCATTTTGAAAACTTCACTTTTAACCCAGCACCATCCAATCAAGTTAGTTATATATATCAGACAAATGTGTTAAATGTTGGTCAGCTACTTTGGAGTAAATTACAATGTTGTCTACATATATGTAGGTGTACGTACCAAGACAGCCATTGCATTAACACTAAATGCATTCAACGCTGAAAAATAGATGGGCTGTTTTTTAATCCCATGGGCAACCTGATGAATTCATAGTGGCCCATTGGAGTAGGAAACGCGGTCTTCCATTTATCTTCTTCACGGATTTTTACACTGTAAAATCCATTTAGAAGGTCCAATGCTGTGAAATCCTTTGAGCTCCCCAATTCCTCAAATATCTGATTAATGAGAGGAAGAGGGTGAGCATTGGTAATCACATGGTCATTGAGGCACCTGAAATCAACTACCATGCACCAACCTCCGTCTTTCTTTTGCACCATTAAAGTTGGACTGTTATAAGGCAACTTTGAAGGTCAAATGATTTCATGACTTGAAAGGTTGTCATTGTAATTGCTGACTTCAGGTCTCATTGCATGCAGTAGGGAGTATTGGTGGGTAACGATTGGTTTATTGGTATTGACGGGTATGTCTGCTTTGTATAATGGACATAACCCCAGTTGGTCCAACTTCTTTGCCAATACATCCTTAAACTGTTTTAGTAGGGATTGTAAGGAAGGTATTAGTTTGTTGGGGCATTCTGAAAGCTTGATGTTTTCCTCAATAAGTTGGGAGACATTTTTCTCTTCCAATTTACCAAGGATCCTTTCTAGAGTGTTTCTCCTTGCATCAGTCATCAGGGCAGCCTTTGCATGGGCCAATACTTTAGGTTTGGGAATTTGAATTTTGAAATCTTTAACGCTAGCAGTGGCGGGAGTTGTTTTTGATGTTAAAGAGACATCCTCATCCCCAATTTTCAAACATAGGATAGGGTAAGATCCAAAGTGTTTCTGTGAAACGCTTCTGGCAATTACAACATTCCTGCAAATGCTGTTAGGGACATATATTCTTTGATCCTGAATTCTTTTTTTGGATTTTTCAGATGGTTTTACAAATACTAGTTTCTGGGATAATTTCGGAATGACTGTTACAGATGTGAGATAAAGTCTAAAAGGAGGTTCAGGCATAGCTTGATCATTAGTAAGGGAACTTTGTATTTTCCTTTGTTGGGATGTCTCAGTGAAAAACTTCAGTCTCTCTGATTTTAACTGCAGACATCTTTCTGGAAAGAAAATGGTAGCTTTTAGTTGTTTTAGTAGATCTGACCCAATATAATGCCTTCAAATTCCTGTCCTAAGATATCAAACAGAACAAAACAAGCAGTTACCAAATATGCAGAGTTACTATACAATTTCACATTCAATACACCTGCTACTGGCATCTGACGCCCTTCAATAGTTGCAATAGTGATATCAGAAGACATAGGGGTTATCTTGGGTTTTAGTACAGTAGGAGAAAGGAGAGAAATTTTGGAACCAGAATCAATAAGGAACTTAGCTGGGAATAGCATGACATTGGTGGGGATGATGACAACCGGCAGCTTCACCAAGGAAGAAGTGGAAGTGCCGGTTAATACTCATTTCCTCAGTAGGCTTTGTCAAGGTATCCTTTGGGCAAGAGTTCCTCCTCAAGCTTGTCGTAATTCTTGTCTACTTTGTATCTCACGTATTTCCACGCATAGAGGAACCACCTCTTGCGTTCCCTTGGGACAACTGTGGAGCGCAACCATATTTTTTGGGCACAATATAGACAAACTTCCTAGGTGTATGTTTAGCAGGTTCTTTCAACAACGCACGGCACTCACTACAGAAATAACCTTTCTGGCCACAATTGTAACACAAGGCAGCAGCAAAAATGTCAGAGTTACCCTGCCCACTGTACGCAGGAGGTTTTTTTGGGCGCTGGTAAGAAATTTGGTGAAGGGAGGAGCCCTATCATGATGCCTGTATGTCTCACTCCCAATCTTCAATGGAAATTGCGTGTCGGATAGCGGCCTCAAAATTGTCAAAAGTGATTGAAATGTCATTCCCCAATTCAGGTATAAGACTGTCCATAAACGTAGTGACCAAAAACCCTTCTAGAAATGATTTTTTCCCATTGTATTCCCAACTTTCTTCTACAAAGAAGGGGTTAGGAAGTAGGGCAGCAGGTTGGTTCTCACATCAAATTACCTTGAAATGACTAGGGGCATTGCCCAACAAGAAGTTTCTGGCTCATCAAACCTGAGCACCAAAAGTCTGAACTTGTTTGTTAGGATTCTGGCGCATGTTCTTCAAGTCTCTCATTAATTTAGAGATGACCTTTTGACCATAGGCATCTTGTAAAGTTTTTACTATAACTCGGTAATGGGCAGATGTCAGCACTTGAATCGAAGTTACGTATATTTGGGTTTCTCCTTTCAATTTACTAAGTAAGTTGGAACGTATGCTTTCGTCTGAATGGATGCCATTGAAAGGGTTGTTTGGAACGTTGCCCACCACTCTTGCCAAGTAAGAGGACCAGACCCATCAAACAACAGAATTTGATTCATTGCCATAGAGGCCTGCTGGTTTGTTGTGCTTACGACACACATTTTATTTAAATGTTCTACATTGTAAAAGACCACTTCATCCGCTGTTGGCTCAGTAATTTTGTTGACCAAGAGATCCTGGTTCAGAAGGGCTTGCCTTACCCCTCACCTTTCAGCATGATTTTAATGTCTAATTCTTAATTCTTCTTTTAATTGCTGAGAGAAAAGAAGCAGCTGGGTGTTGTTGATTGCCTTCTCATGGAGATCAATCTCCAAAAGATTTGGCTCAAGACTCTCCAGTATACTTCTGGACATTGCCATAGGGCCATCTTGGGCTTGAAGAGCATCCAGAGTCCTGCGCAACGTATTTCTTGCTTCTGGGGTAGGAGTGGGATCAGTTTTTGCTAGTTCTGCATTAATCTTTGCCACTTCTTCACACTCTCTTAATTGTTTCCTAGCTATGTCAGCCTGTTTGCGTGGGGTCAAGTTGAGTAATTTCTGATCAACTATGTTGTTCACATCCATTATTCAAGACATGTTGAGTTTAGAAACGTTAACTCTGGTAGCCATATTAAAGAAAACACGCGCACGTATTTGGCACTTTTCACTTCAGTAACAGGACGCTGTATTCTACAAAACTTTTCGCAAGTATTGCCGGTTGTCTGGAGTGTTAACTAACTTTTCTTTTTGCACTTTTTTGCAAGAGATAGCTACGCACTCACCCAGGGGAAAAAAGAGAATACAACTGGGCCAATTTTGTTATCCTGTGTAGCCAGAAATAAACAGAATCTATGGTCAACCACATTGACGTCTCTTTGACGTCAAAATGATCTTAAACTCAGCTCAATGTCCTGCTAGGACAATTTCTTGATGAGAAGCTTTTAACTCTATCAGCTGGGTTCTTTGAAATGAATGGCTTCTCTTTACCAAAACATTAGAGTATATTTTGTATAGCAACAACTTCCACAGACTCTTGACAGACAATGAATACTGAGGAGATACTTGGGCATCTCCTTTATAGATTCATAAGAAACAGGTGAATGACCAGTCATGAACCACAGGAAGTAAACCAGATGCAGACTCAATCATTATACATGCAAGTAATGGGTTGGAAACAGATCACATGACAATCACACAAGTAGGGTATTTTGTGAGTGTCTTGGGACACTAACCTCAGATGACAATACATACAGGAACAAGATTTTTTTTAAAGACCAGAAATACTGTATAGAGTTAATACATTCTCTGATTTCCCCACAGTCATGCATATTAACATACCTGGGAATGTTGGAAAAGCCGGGTTGTGATGGGTACCCGGTGGATTCATTTCCAGGGCATCCACTGATTTGGATAACATTATTGCAACGAAACATCGCTTCACGATGTTCGCACTCCAATTAACAGACAGCAGGCCATGAATGTAATGGATGACATACAATGCAGTATTCCAAAAAGAAAAACAAACGTCGATTCGACACAAGGACGAAGTCAGAAGACAAGTGAAGGTGAAGATGAAGAAGAAGAAGAAGAAGACGGGAAAGAAAAAGAGAGGACTTGGAATTGCTGTCCTATCATCATATACTGGATGGCGGTTACGTAGTGAGTCAGCGAGCGACCTGATTTCACCTAGCTGGAAAACGTCTTCTCCTCAAGGCCGTACGTGAATCGGATCGTCGAAGGCGGAATCAGGTCATTTACTGGCCAAGGAAACATCGACGTTGTCGACGTGTATCAAGGGGGGGGGGGGGGAGAATAAGAAACCAACGGCGAAAGTCGGGCACGCGCCAACATAAAATCCCGCCGTGATTTCCCCTGTTTTGACATTCCCTGTATTCCGCACAAATCAGACTTTGTTCCCTTGTGTTTCTCAGTAGCGCGACGACCCAGTGATTTTTTTTTCAATTCTGCACTTGCGCGGCATCAAGTCCTGCCCTGTAATAACAATTGATATAGCTGCTGCTGGCTAACGATTGAGTCCGGCATATACATCCGTTGCAAAACCTTCCGCAAACAAAGACTTGCTTGATTCCCTTATTCAACGGGTTGATCAACGTCCATCGACTTGCTCTGAAAGCATCATGCGTTTCTCAGTGGTGAGTATAGGCATACTATAGGGCAAGTAAAACAATAGGATTGTGCTCGGCATTGAATGTGCAGTCAAACCCCCATTAAAAAAGACACCCTCCAATTAATGTAAGCCACCATCCTGAGGAACCACAAATTTATGGAGAAATACAAATCAAAATTGATGATGAGAGAATTGGAAACCCCTTCAACAGTGCCATCTGCAGTTGAGTCAATTTATTTTCCACGTCCCTGTCGGAATCCCTTTAGAAAGAACGCATTAAAAACCATTATGAGCCCAGAATATTTGAAAGTGTTATTAGGAAATTG
Organism: Notodromas monacha; assembly: GCA_905338405.1. Classification (NCBI taxonomy): domain Eukaryota; kingdom Metazoa; phylum Arthropoda; class Ostracoda; order Podocopida; family Cyprididae; genus Notodromas; species Notodromas monacha. The sequence goes on along the minus strand of CAJPEX010004384.1, from coordinate 10,702 downwards.
CACTGATGAAGAATAAAAAAATTAAAAATATATCCTGTAAGATGCATGTCTGGTTGAAATGGAATTTTGTAATGCTACAAGTAAAAATCAAATAGACCTTTCAACAACAAAAACCTAGAAAAACCAAACACAGAGATGCAAATAATTCTAACACAGAGAAGCAGTTACTGAATAATGCTGCTGAAACCAAGTTCAGAACACAATTTTACAAAAGTGCCAGAATTAAGGAAGGAATGTTCATGATAGTGCATGGGCAAATCATTTGCACGTAGTTTATATTGTAAATTGCAGTCTCGAAATCATACTCAGAAATTGCATATGTGGGATATTTCCCCAGAAAAAAGATTGTTAATCAAAATTTGGATTTGAAACCAAAATATTTTTTTTTAAACCAAAAGTTTGTTAACTGAACAGTTTGATAACCAAGATGGAACTTTTGACCAGACAAAATCACCCTTCATCTTGTGCTGGTGAATTTTGAAACCAAAAATTCTTAATTTTTCCCAACCATGCAGTTGTCTGAATGGGTACTAAATGCTTTAAAAATATTTGTTTGATGTCATATTCTTGAAATACGTCTTACAATCAATGTGAAAATAAATTTGAAAAGAAAAATTAATGAGAGACCTCTGGTATGACATAAAACCTTAGGTATATTTTTCTTTCGTCCCAGGGCGAAACTCTGATGGGCCGTACCTTCAGTGACAACATGCATTCAAGTCCAGAATAAGTTCAATGCTTCATTATACTCTACTGTACTGTACTGCCATGCTGGTATTTGATACACAGGTTTTGTTGGTGTTGACAGCGACGATCGCCGGATCGTTCGCAAAGTCCTCTAGGCAACTCGACGACGAGACAGCGACGTCAGTGTACACCTGGGCCGACACTTTCGACGACGTCGCTGGCGTCATGCGTTCTGCTCGTAAGTACAACATATACCAAAACTGGTTTCCTGGCAAATACAGGACCTAACAATTTCAATGACTGGGTGAGTTGCAGTTTTTCCCCCAAATACATTGTACAGTTTGAACCAAGGTCAGTCAAGTACGTCCGTGAGTCAAATTTTTTTAAAAGTCTCTGTCTGAATTTCATTGGAAATCATGTATTAAAAACTTCCCCAACTCCAAGTCTTTTCTGCTCAAGCCTATATATAAAGCCAAATTATCTGAGGATTTTTGGCTATTTTTTTCTTCCCATGTGGAAGATAAAAAACAATTAAGCAAGTTACTTGATGTGTCTTGAATGGGACTAATTGAGCAAATGAACCCCTGCCTCCACATGCAGGATGTTGCTGTAAACTCATTTAAGTTGCAAGGTAAGGCCCAGTTGATCCCCCTTCACAATTTCCTCTCATATGTACTAGTATGTTTTTAGCAACAGAAATGATTCTTTCCCAAATTAGAAACTCTCTAAATCAAAACCTCCTCCAGTGAAATTTTTTTTTGTTCTTGGTCCCTATATTTTCAACTTAGAGAGGTTCCCCTGTATGTGGAATGCACCCACTTCATGGATCATTATACTTCTCATACTTCATTATGAACTTGTGCTATACAGTACAGTGCTTTTCTGCAGACGTGCAATTCATTATTGCTATAGCAGCCCAATTAATCTTCCTTGCATTTGATGAAATAATGAAAGCCTTCTTATTCTTGAAGCACTTATTTATCCAATTTCCAAAATACCTGACAAAACATGTTAACACACTTGTGAGAATTAAGAACAAAATCTTGAATTTGCATTTTGATTCACCAATAGTAGAAAATTAATGTGGTAGAACTACTTTAAACTACTGTGAGACCCCCAGATGCAGATGTAATTGATGCATCAAAAGTGTCCCTAATTTAAGTTTCATTTTGCCATAAACTTACATTATCTAATTTTTATTTGGTGTTTTATGGAAGAAATATTCTTCAGAATTCCATGACAAAAATGTTTTGCCCCTTGACTTGGATTCAGTGAATATACTTTAAACTCAATAAGAACATCCAGAGCATTGAATAGTGTATATGTGTACTGGACATTGAAATTTTGGCACATACAAAACTAACATTCAAGTAACGAACAGAGAAGGAAGTCCTTCTATGCAATAGGTAATTTTTTTTTATTAGTAAAAAGGATGGGAGAAATGACAAAGAATTTTTCCTTCATAAATCATGGGTTTTAAAATTTATGTTTTTTGGAATCCAGCCAAATGAATGTTAATTTTTCGGAAATGTGTTGACAATTTTATCATGAAATGTCCTCATGCTGCTGAGTCAGTGTCCAATTCCAGGCCTGTCTTATGCCCATTTTATTGAAAAATTAATGTCCCTATGTCAAATTGTACTCATGTCAAGGTGTATCCGCATGTGAGGGTCTCATTGCATTTTTGAAATGATCAATGTCTGAGTAATTCACTGAACAAGGTTGGTTAATTGCAAAATGAGAGGTGGAGTTGGAACATGACCTGCTGGCAAAGAGAAATTCCATCAGTGCCAGTAATGAAAATAGGAATGTATAGGGACAGCAGCAGAGTTGAAAATGGAGACATGATAATTTGATAATTGCAGTGCCCATTGTTCAAGAACTGATGAGTTCCAGCACCGGAGCCCGACAATCCGACTTGTTCCGCCCTCTGGTGGAGTTCCTTCCGGTGTTGGCGAGGTTCCTGCACACCAGCAGTCTCATCATGACGGCGTTCACGGGATTCCTCAGGGAAACAGTCGTTGCTCTCAACGCGGATCTGCCAGCACTGATCTCGTGAAGTGTATGGGGACCAGAAAGACACGCTCATTCCCGAAATATGTTGCCTGTTGTGTGTGCTGTGCTGGCTGTTGATTGAATCCAGCACAGATGAGCTGGAATGAAATCTCACTTTGTTGTTGAACCTATTTACTGTATACAGTGACATCTTATTACAACCAATACCGGTTACAACAGTTTTTTTTTTGTAAAATAATTCTTTTTTCCATGCCCCAGCGCAAATCCCATAAGGTATATATTTTAAACGTATTGTTACAGCAAACTTACCAATTACAGTACAAAAAACTTTTTTGAGCAGCATGTTTTGATTTCTCAATGACAAAGCCCCAATGAAGATGACAGGCACAGTCTAAAATATCCCATTCAAAGTGTCTGTTTGTTCTTGGGAGGTAGGGTAACATCAAGGACAGGAATTCTTCATGCTGCACTTGCAGAATGTCCTCCCTTCTAAAATTTTTGCACTGGGATAGGAGAGAAGGGGGGGGGGTTAGATGAGAAAATTGACCCAGCAAAACGTATGTTAAAATGCTGGTTGTTTGCTGGAGAAACCATACAGATGCCTGAAAATGGTGAGCTTTTTTTAGAACATCCACCAGTACAAATCTGTACAGGAATAATTGCTCAGGAAAACTCAAAGTAAGCAAAAGGAGCTAGTGCTCACGAATTATTCAGAGTAAATGTTCTTTATTCAGTTTTAATTTTTTAAGACCACAGTTTTTTTAGTAAACACTGAAAAACATCTTAAAATGCCACAAAAGGAATATACTGCATGTTGAATCAATGCAGGTTCTTTCTTAAATCTTCCCATCACTGAACATTTTGAAAATAGTATATAACAAACTACTTCTTATATTTTTGTACTTAATCTGAAGTCCCCAAAGAATTTTATTTCCATATAGACATGCCTGGTGAATTATTGGAAAACATTTGCCAGTGAAACTTGACTTGCAGGGACTCTGTCATTATTGGAGCTCAAGAAGAAACAAAAAAAAAGGTTTGGACTCTACTGATCATGTTTGTGTGCATGGTACTGCCAAATACACGTGGAGCTTGATGATGCACAGGAGCCTGAGGAATATTTGAGGAAAGGAAAGATAAAAAAAACATGTGTGGTGAAAAAATGTTATGCCGCGACCCGGGATCGAACCGGGGACCTTTAGATCTTCAGTCTAACGCTCTCCCAACTGAGCTATCACGGCACAGTCGACAGACTACTTTTTGAAGCTAAACCGCATCTTACAGATGGCGTTACATTTCAATTCATGCTGAGGAGCAGGATTATCCTCTTTCATAGTAAATTGGCTTAAATTTCAGTGTGACCATTCATACACTCTAGCTCGACATTCCCCAACACATTTTAGCTTGTCCCTGGGGAACTTATTGTTGACTTCCTATTGCTATATGATTCTCCAACTACATCTTCTACAGATACAAAAAGTGACCTGCATTTTGTGTTGGAATAGCTTGGTGGTAAAAGCTACAAACATTAAGAAAATACACAAGAAAGCTTCTTCGATCCACACTCATATGATATGTGCTTTTATGATCCTAAAAGTGCCATGGAATGGTCAAAAAACCATTTCAATGAAAACTTTCATAATTGTGTTGTCAGGCAGCTTATTCTAGAGCTCAGCTGCTGTTCTCCATTGGTATGCATAAATTCAAAAAGACCAAACTATTGGAAAACTTCAGCAAGAAATGAGATAACGGTTGTGTTGTCTGCATGCTTCACAGGCTGAGTGATCATGTACTTACTGTAATGATCCACAGCCACAATTGCATAGTGGTACAGTCAAACCCCGTTAAACCGCCAACATCTGTGCAGCAAGATTTTGGCGGTTTAACGAGGGTGGCGGTCTATCGAGGGTAGTGGTTCACTACAAACTTACTACAGGACAAAAAAAATTAAGAAAATGCAATTGCATTCTGTTCATATTTTAAAGTTGAATCTCTCTCCAAATTGGCGGTTTAAAGGGGTAGAAAAAAAAGGACAAGTGCCTATTTGAGGCCAGAAAATTGTTGGCGGATGGCGGTTGGCGGTCTATCGAGGTTTCCCCATCCTTTTAACATTGGGGAGATTTGTTTGGGGTAAAAATATGGCGGGAGGTGAGGGTGGCGGTTTACCGGGGGGCGGTTTAACCGGGTTTGACTGTACCATGTAGGGAGCTGGGAGAGGCCCACAAAGATCAAGAGTTAAGCACTGGTAGGGGTGTGTGGATTCAATCCATTCAAGTTCTGTCCCAATAACTGTTGTTAGCGGATTGTATTTGAAACAAAAAGGACATTGCAATACATGCTTCCAGATTTGTTGGCGCATACCTGGCCAGCTGTACTGGGTTTTTAAATGTAAATGCACTTTCTTCCATACTGTGTGCCCAAGTTCCAGGTGGTACAAAGGAATAATATTAAAATGCTTGGACTCAGACAGAATTTCTATTGCATTTGCAGAATTTAACGTGATTTGAATAAGTGTATTGGGCCCCTTAAGGAGGCATCCTGGTTTGTACATAATGTTCATATCAAATGAAGCCAATATTTTACAGGCAAATTAAGCAAGAAGTGCATACAACTGCACCCAGCACCTTGTGGTCAGTGAAAATGGTAAAGTCTCAGGTTTCTAGATAGTGACAAAACGTATGGCTAACCCCCCAAATCATAGACAACAATTTGTACTCAGAGTTTGTGTATCTGGCTTCAGTTTCAGACAGCACATGGCTATCATACTCAATGATCTGTTCAACAATTTGGACCAGGATAGCCCCCAAGGCTCACTGCAGATGCATTGCAATGTAATTCTGTAGCTCAAACAGGATGAATGCATTTGAGAGTTGCTGACTGTACAAGCATATCTTTAAGATGTTCAAAAGCCTGTAATGCTTGATCTGACCACAGATAAGCTTTGTTGGTTTAGCAGGAATAGTTTGGCACAGGATCTTTTCTGCTGTTGGAAAATTTGTTGGCAAGTGAGCTTTGAGATATGTGGCCATGCCTAAAAAATGCTACATCTGATGCATGGATGCAAGCTGCCAGAATTCACAGACTGCATTAGATTTTTCTCAATTGGATGGGTACCAGTCTCATCCAATTTGTGCCCAAGAAAGTGATTTTGTGAGCTAAGAAAGTGGATTTCTCCATGTAAATTGCAGCCCCTGTGGTGATTTAGTCCTCTATGACATCCAGGTTGTATTCCATTTCTTCAAAAGATTCCCCAAAACTATTACATCATCCACATATGCTAGGCAATGGTGAAAGAGATGTTTTTGCAGAATGAAATTATTTGATTTTTGAAAAGAGCTGGCCCAGTACTTGAACCAAAAGGAAGAACTCAATGCTGCATTTGGCCCCTTGGCATCCAAAAAGCAGTTTTTTGTCTATCCTGATAAGCAATACAAAAGTGATGAAAAGCAGCATGTAAATCTAAGGTACAAAAGTAAGCATTGTGGCAACCAAGGGCAGGGCTTTTTAACCCATGGTACCAGTACCCCTGGTGGTACGCGAGGGCTTTCGGGGGTTACGCACACTCTGTCCCAAAAAAATGGAAGAAAACCCTTGAAAATTAAGTGACCTATTGAGGGATTGAGGTTAACCAGGGTCCCAAATGTGGCAGCTAAGGTTCCTGCCTCTCTCCCAGGGAAATAAATTTTGGGCAAATTATATTTCCACCTGTCCTCTGATGAAACCCAGCATAGAGGTGCACCACTAAAATTCTTTAACACTTTGTGGATGTCATCAATAGATTCTTATCCAGGCAGGCCTTGCCAAGGCAATTTGATAAATTGAGGGAATTTTTTTGAATCCTCTTAGGGAGGACTTTTTGCAGCTTTACACCATATTTGACTGGCATATCAATTATGCAGACAGAAGATCCGGGTTTATATTGCATGATTATCATTCATGCTGAAATTGCTTAATTAATTTATTTTGTTACTCAATTCAAGTGTGGTTGGCCTAACATTATTGTAATATCCAACATCTCAGGAGTCTGGAAGCACAGTGCCTAGCTAACCACCCACCAAAATCTGTGATAATCTGTTTTTTCCCAATGCTCCTCTGTGTTGAGGTATTTTTCCAATTTTTAAATTCATTTTCAAATGTAACCATTTTGTGAAAGACATTTATTGGCCCAGATATTGCAGAGAGAAAAAAACGACTATAGTTCTTTTGAAACTAAAATGCTTTTACAGATGATGAAGTGCATTTCTCTTAATAAATCATCAGTCTTGATATGACAAATTTTTCATTACAACAATTTTTTTCCAGTCCCCGGGAGTTAGTTGTAATGAGATTCTACTGTAGTTGTTATAATTTGGTTGTTTACCTCCCATTCTTATGGGAGTTCATGCATCAGTATACAGTGGTACCTTGCACTACAAACGTAATCCGTTCCAGAGCTACGTTTGTAGTATGAAACGTTCTTACTGCAAATCACAATTTCCCATAGACTTGTATGGGAAATCAATTGATCCTTTCCAGAAAATTTGAAAAAATCGAATTTAAAAAAAAAAATATTTTTCGTGTCTTAAACAGTAGTTTTATACAGTGGCATGATTGAAATTATAAAATGAGGCTCTAATTAAATTTTAAGGAGGGTAGATTGCAGGTTTAAAAATTTGTTTGAGGGGTTATGCTTACAGAAAAAATTCTTTGAAAATGGATTTGGCTTTGAGCATAACCCCTGCAATGAAACTTTTAAGCCCAAGGTTTGAAACAAAAATCCACAGGTTGACATCATCACTGCACACATTTTTCAACATTGCATTTAGGGGGGTTATGCTCAAAGCAGAATTTTTTTGAAAATGTGCCTGCTTTGAGCATAGCCCTCTTAGAAACAATGAATTTTGAAAAAATCCAAGAATTTAGGCTCACTTGGAAGCCATTTTTGACCCTGCAATGCACACTTTCTGAGAAATTTACATGAACCAACATTTTTGAAAATTTTTGGGGGGATATCCAGATGAAACTTTAATTTCAAAGGAAATTTTCATATCAAAATTTTTAGGAAATCTGAATTCCAGGCTTTGAAAATTATTCTGAGGCAGTCATGATCAAAGCAAAAATCTTTGAAAATGGGGGTGGCTTTCAGCATAACCTCTTAGATTTTAGGATTTAAAAATTATTCTGAGGCAGTTATGATCATCACAAAAAATATTTTAAAATAAGGGTTGCTTTGAGAATTACCTCTTGGATTTTATTGCTATGCTCAGAGCAACCCTCATTTTTCAAATATTATTTTCTGTGATCATAAGAATAATGTTTGAAGCCTGCAATTCAGATTTCCTAAAAATTTTGATATGAAAATTTTCTTTGAAATTAAAGTTTCATCTGGATTTCCCCCCAAAAATTTTCACAAATGTTGGTTCATGTAAATTTATCAGAAAGTGTGCATTGCAGGGTCAAAAATGGCTTCCAAGTGAGCCCAAACTCTTGGAATTTTTAAAAATCCATTGTTTCTAAGAGGGCTATGCTCAAAGCAGACACATTTTCAAAAAAATTCTGCTTTGAGCATAACCCCCTAATAGATGCAATGTTGAAAAATGTGTGCAGTGATGATGTCAACCTGTGGATTTTTGTTTCAAACCTTGGGCTTAAAAGTTTCATTGCAGGGGTTATGCTCAAAGCCAAATCCATTTTCAAAGAATTTTTGCTGTGAGCATAACTTCCTTAAATGAAATGTAAAAAAAAATTGTGGATTGATAATTTAAACCTGTAAATTTGTGTTTAAAGGTTTAAAACACAAATTCAGGATTTAAACCTGTGAATTTGTGTTTAAAGGTTTAAAAAATAAATTCATGATTCAAACCTCTGAATTTGTGTTTAAAGGTTTGAAAATAAATTCATGTATTGAACCTGTGAATTTGTGTTTGAAGGCTTAAAAAATAAATTCATGATTTAAACCTGTGAATTTGTGTTTAAAGGTTTAAAAAAATAAATTCATTATTTAAACCTGTGAATTTGTGTTTAAAGGTTTAAAATAAATTCATGATTTAAACCTGTGAATTTGTGTTTAAAGGTTTAAAACACAAATTCACAGGTTTATATCCTGAATTTGTGTTTTAAACCTTTAAACACAAATTCACAGGTTTAAATCATCAATCCACAATTTTTTTTACATTCATCTAAGGAAGTTATGCTTACAGCAAAAATGCTCTCCAAATGAATTTCACTTTGAGCATAACTCCTGCCATTAAAATTCTAATCCAATTGGATTAGAATCTGAATTGCAGGGGTTTTCAAGGATTTTTTGCTTTGAGCAAAAGTTCCTGGAAACAAATATTTTTTAAACCTGCAATCTACCCTCTGTGGAAATTTAAATCAAGGCCTAATTTTAAAACTGTTGTTTTTTTAGCAGAACCCCCTTCAGAAGTGCTTTAATGAATTTCAATATGATACAGAAAATTGTCTTCAAAAAGTGGTACAGTATTCAATTGAAATTTTTCAAATAAATTTTTGTGATTGCTAATTTTAAAAATGTTGTTCAATGTTAAATAACATGAATGTATTCTCAATTGAATGTTATTATTTTGTATGATTTTTTATGATTTTTTTCATTTTTTGATAGCCTTTAAATAAATATTTTTAAAAATTTCGAATTTCCAAATTTTTCAGATTTTTTGTGAAAAAAAAGTTTGTACTACGAATTTTGTTCGTAGTACGAGGGTGAAAAAAAATGATTTTCCTCGAAAAAAACGTTCATTCTGCAGAACGTTTGTTTTACGTGGTGTTCGTTCTACAAGGTACCACTGTACTGTATCTAGTTAAAGATTCACTAAACTAACGGAGAAACAAAGCATTTTGAAGCATTACAACCAAACAATCAATAAAGTGTTACCTCAATCCTGAAAAGGTCATGCAAATGATGCAATGAACAAATCATTTACTTATTCATCCTCTGAACAACTCCCACACATGCACCTCAAATGTATGCAACAATGTGTGAAACAAAAATTAGGCATTACCTTTGATCTTACAAGGCAACAGCTTATGATCTTAAATGAATGATAGTTCATCTCTTTCTTCACCTGAGCCCCGTTGTATTTTTTCTCCTTTCATGGAAGCAGTTCATTGGATACCACAGGAAGAGAATTTGGGCAAGGAAATCACATTCAGTACATACAAAATAAAATGGTATCTGATCCACAACAAATCTGGATTATAAAAATATGTCTCATAATTTTGGTGCACCACATCATTATGCACCACAATTTGTTTAACCTATCATCTTTGGTAACTTGAATTTTTCCTACATAAATGGCTCCGTTTACCACTATAGCATCACTTCATCTGAATGAGGAAATCTCTGCGACTCTTGCAGACAACAGCCTCCTTCGATTTCTTACAAAAATAATGTCTTGGTAGGTTCACACTTCATGAAGTGGGCACCCCAGAAAACAAAACAAAAAAACAGCACATGAGACAACTTGGAAAGCAAAACTGAGCCACCCTCCCAGAGATCCCCAAAATAACGTTTTCGTTTGGCAGCAGGACTAAATGGCTCAAGGCTTTTCTGTGCCACTCGGAAATTCCACTCTTTTGGTGCAATGGAAGAATGTGCACTCGCCCTCTGACATCTTGGCTAGCAAGGTTCGGTCCATGTAGGAATCGGCCAATGATCTTGGTAACCTGAACATAAGATAATGAAAGTGCAAGGATTATTGATGCTTCATCAATCACAAAAACTTAATTCATGTCTTAACCCTTGGGCAGCAACGTCAGGAAATTTCCGCAACATGTTGTGCCCATGAATGAGCGCTGATAATTTAGAAAAAAACCTTGCATACATGTCGAAGCTGCAACCTCTATTGTGAGGCCAGCATGGAAGGCAAGGACCCTTGGGTCACGCTGAGCAAAAATTCTCGCTCAGCGCTGCAAGCAAGGACCCTTGGGTCACGCTGAGCAAAAATTCTTGCTCAGCGCTACAGGCAAGGACCCTTGGGTCACGCTGAGCGAAAATTCTCGC
>CAJPEX010004383.1:0-22171 GCA_905338405.1 Notodromas monacha | reverse complement strand
CTCTGCTAGTCGAAAGCAACACCTAAACGACGGGTATGGGGAGGGGATGATGTTGGCGCGGGGTGCGCGGGCGTCGGGTGGACGCTGCAATAGACGGGTGCCCCGACACCCAAGGGAGATGGAAAACCACACATTGGGAGTCGGGGCCGACGCATAACGCTGGCGCGCCGGCAGCACGCTGGCGAGTAGCCACACAACTCCGAAATTTTTTGCTGGGCTGATGCAACTGCACATTGAGCATACTTCGGCATTCTTGGAGATGCTCAAACTTTTTGGCGCATCTTTTGACGGCACCGAGGCATAATAGATGTGAGGTACACGTACTTCACAAAAATGCAATTCTAAAAGCGCAAGTATATACTACAGTACTTTATTTTTAATTAGGACTGACTCAAGCTGATCAACTGCAGAACCCGAGGTGCAGCTGGTGCTGCCACCTATCCGCAGATGCAGCACAGTACAGTCAGCTTACGATAATTCTGTAAGAAGTTCTATAGATATCAAAATGGGCGAACCATATCAGCTAAATTGAAAGATGAAACATATTTTAAAGCAAAATTGTAGCTTCATATGCGTGTTCACACATATACTTTCAATTATGTAAATTTGTATACAATACTGAATTATAGTACACATGTAATCAATTATGCTGTGCACTTGAAGTGCAGCTAAGTTTTTTCTTCCTTTTACACATGATGGGTGCATCAAATTTGGACCAGATGTGCGTTTATCAAGACAAATAATACACACAAAATGTGCACAGAAAGTATAATTGTAAGCATTATCCCCTGGTTTATTATTACACTGGAATTGGGATCATCTTCTGTATTTAATGAGATTGTTTTAACATGTAACTATGTATAGTTTGTGCATGAGCTTTCTGCTGGGAACTTCAGAAAAAGTGCTGTATATCATACTGAAAATCTTGTTTTGATGGTCTATTGGTTGTAACAAGATTTTACTTATTGAACACAAGTTTTCATTGAAATTACTGCACATATTTTATTTGATTCAGCCCTTTTGCCTATATACATGGATTATACAGCAGTCATTTGGGTTATTGTTAGAGGTCACAGAGAAGAAGCTCAGAATAGATACACAAGGCACGCCCCCAAATATCAACAATAAAATGGGTTGTATCAACAATATATATATATACCCAAGAGATAACCCACTTTTGGGGCGTTGTCTTATCATCCTTGTCTATCTTTCCAGAAGACCCTCTCAATATTTCGGTCGCCCACAACAAAAAGGACCCAATGCTTGGATATTGCTCTGTCTACCAATATTGTCCCAGATTCCAACTCCTGGTGACATGGAACCACTTTCATCCCGTCACTGAAAACACTCTACTGGACTTCGACTTCATAAAAGGGGGGGGGGGTGATGGTCAAGAAGATAAGAGATGATGGTGGAGGAAGGATACTGTTTGTGGGTGTGTATACAACCTGTGACTGCCCAACTGAGCACTAACCAACTGGCAGACTTAGCCATGCTAGTACAGTATATATATACATATATATATATATTCAACAAACTTGCCAATTCCAGTAGAACAAACTTTTTTGAGGAACATTTAAACATATTTACTGTATATACAGTTGAACCTCTGTAAGTTGAATTTCTGGGGACCACAAAAATTCAATTTAGGGAGGTTTTGAGTAAAGGAAACAAATATTTTTGCTGCAAGGAAAATGGTAAATTGTAGATAAGAATATTCTGGGTCAAAATTTGCTTCTTAATGAGTTTACAGCTTACTAAAGTTGTAGACAGGGTTCATTTGTTCAATTAGTCTTTCACTTCATTTCAAAATGCATAAAATAATTAGTTTTGTTGATTTTCTCTTTCATATTTCAAGGAAATGATAACCAAAAAGCATCAGAAAATTTTACTTACGGAGGTTTGAGAGAAAAATGCTTAAATTTACAGTGCAAGGCTTTTGATACATGATTTCTATGGGAATCCAGACAGGAGTTTTAAAAAGTTTGAGTTAGGGAGGTATTTGACTTAGGGAGGTTTGACTTAGCAAGGTTCAACTGTACTAGCTGTATATGTTCCTCAAAAAAGTTTCTTGATCAGTCACCTTAACCGTTCAAACAGTACTGTTCTTAAAATATTGTACACGGGTATCCTAAAGAGGGTTTTGAAACTTTCTTCAAACAATATGACTTTTTACACAACATTATACCATAAACAACATACAAGATTTTACAGTATCTAGATTTCTGTGTACCAAATCTGGAACAGTGTTCCCCAACCTGTGGTCCATTGACCATCAGCACTGGTTCTCATGCATAGTTTTTTGCTCGTCCACAGAAAATGCTCTACAGTAGAAATACTTTTATCAAAAGCAGTAATGAAGTCTGTTACCTTTATTTAAAGTTTTGGCAAGACAATGGCAGTTGAAATTATCAAGTGAAAGATATAAGTTAGCTTTTCTCCAAATAATGGTTCAGACAAATTTTTACCTACCCCAATTAATTATTATAATTTGCATGCTGAAAGACATTTCTTCAAGCCCACCTTTCCAATTTTTGAAGACTCCACCACACCTGGTTCTTCACTTGATTTTTGCAACAACAAAAAGCAGAAAATTTTTGAATACCTGCCTTAAATAAAATTAATTCAAACAAAACTCTTTTGAGTCTGCAAACATTTTATGAAACTTTGCCAGTCTTCAACAGCTTTTACAGAAACTTGCCTGCTCTGATGGGCCTAGAAAAGGCTGGGGGAAAATGATCTAGAATGACTCACCTGCTGTATGTACAGTATATAATGAGGCAAGATTGTTCTCTACAGGGTGGGCAAAAAAATGAACCAATTTTTTACTTATAATATCTCAGTAGCAAATTGTGCTGCAGCAATGAAAAAGCATCAAATCAAAGCTTGTTCAATTCTCTTTCAAATGGTTCATACTTCTCTTTCAAATGGTTCATACTTCTCTTTCAAATGGTTCATACTTCTCTTTCAAATGGTTCATACTTCTCTTTCAAATGGTTCATACTTCTCTTTCAAATGGTTCATACTTCTATCTCAAATGAAGTATGAAGTATACTTCTCTTTCAAATGGTATGTTGATGACTGGATTGCTGAAACTGATTTCTAGTGGAATTTTTTTTCAACTGATTTTGAGTGAAACTAGTTTTGAGCAATTCAGTAATCTAGAAAAAAGTTTGCATGCAGTGAGTTAAAGGGAGTGGCAATGTCGGTGGCCAGCAGCAAGCATGCACCACATGAGCCCCACAGCATCCTATCTTGCCAATTTCCTTCTGCCTTCTCAACCCTCCTTCTGAATTTTGGGAAAATGCGCAGGCTCTTCAAAACAGCATAAAGTTTTCTTGTGAACCTATTTCATCCTGCTTTTCCTTTTTCATGGAAACAGCTCTCCAGAACAGTAGCTTAGTAGAAAAAGTTGCCTGACAACTTTTTTGTTGTTGAAAGTTTCCATCTAATATATGCTTTTTGTGACCTTTCTGTGGCACTTGCAACCATACAACTAAATACATCTTGAAAGAGAATTGAACAAACTTTGATTTGGTGCTTTTTTAATTGCCACAGCAAAATTTTCTACTGAGCTACATCAAGTAAAAAATTGGTTCCCTTTTTTGGCCCACATAGTATATGGCCTTTTGGTCATCACTTAGGGAGCCTACTTTTGGACACCTATTCCAGAAAAAAAATTATAAGCACTAATGCAGGATTTCCTATGGTCAAAACTATGCTGTACAGATTTTCCACATAAAGTGTTAGGATTTAAATTAATTCCAACAAGAACTTCTCAACCTCAAAAGTTCAAACAACAATGATTGATGCAAAATTCCAGTTACAACAACAAAGATTACCATAATTGGCAGGCATGAGAAAATACAGTGATTGCAAAATGTGTTTCCTTTGCTCTTTATTTTTCCAAATGGTGTGAGGTGAAGAAAATTGTTTGACCAGAACCATCACAATGCAGACCTTATACAGTGAGACCCCCAAATGCGGACACCTCAACCTGCAGACAATTTGACATGGGGACACTTATTACATCATAAAAAATTAATAAAAAAGGCCCAACATGAGGACACTGACTCAACATAGGGACATTTTGTTATCAAATTGAAAATGAGTTTCAGGCCAAATTACAAGAAACAGATACTTCCAACCCCAAAATTGATGTAAGAAAAGTTCTTGGGCATTTATATCACCAATTTACCATCCATTTAACTAGTTTAGAAAAATTACTTCCAGCAGAGAGTGACTTCCTTCTCTCTTTTTCACTTGAATATTATTTTTACAGAGAATGCCAATAACATTCATATGTACTGTACAGGATGTATCAGTATTCAAATGCCCACATTGTGTTGAAATATATTGAATGGAATCAGTTTAAATTGAGAGACAATTTTTATTTTCATGGAATTATGGTGAGTATTTTGCACATAAAACACCAATTAAAATCATTTATTACATTCAGATTCACTATTAATCTGAACCGAACCCCTGTAAAACTGACTCCCTGTGATATAACTACGTGGTTAATTCTGGCGTAGAAGCCCAAGGTGACATATATATCTCTAGTCAGGTCGATGTTCAGTTTTCCTTGGCGTTCATTTTATTCAGCGCTGAGTTGGACTTGGCGCTCATTTGTCCCAGGAATGAATCAAGGAGCAGCACTTGGGTACACGGAAGCAGTCCGGGCCATAAATCGGGTGCAACGTTGAGGAAAAGAGCCAACACGAAAGTTTCAGGGCAAATGTGAAGGGATTGTAAGTATTTCCCATAGAATCACATTTGCATGACTGGTGCATTATAGGTACAGTACATATGCGTACTGGAGGAAAGGAACACAAAATAGATTTTAAAAGGGGGCACGAATAATTATTATACAAATCGTGATTCGTCAGGTGCTGGGCAGAGATAAATGGAGAAACGTCAGAATAACCGATGGGGTGAGTTTGAACTTCTGACGGTTTTCTGATTACTAATACAGTATCAAATTTGACAACATTATTTGTAAAAATCGCTTGAAAGGAGTCTATGAATGCAGTTGTAAAATTTATCTAAAATAGAGTCAGATTCTGAAAGTAGAATCAAATCTAAAAATGATTACTAATACAGTATCAAATTTGACAACATTATTTGTAAAAATCGCTTGAAAGGAGTCTATGAATGCAGTTGTAAAATTTATCTAAAATAGAGTCAGATTCTGAAAGTAGAATCAAATCTAAAAATTCGAGCAGAAATTCGAATGCCAATAAAATTACTCACAGTCAATAAAAAACATTCAAACTTCCAAGCATTGACAGAAAATTTAAAACAAGAGACCTTATTTTGATACATGGTACATTGCACTTAGCTTTTACTTTTCTTGTTCATTTTTTTTATCAAAATTTTTGCAGAATTGCATGTACATAGCAGTTTCTTTCAGAGACTCAACAGCAGCAATTAGTTAAATGAAGCAAATTCACAGAAAGGCATTCATAATACAGTAATGGAATTGCTTTGCAGTGCAGGATATTATACAACTAAACCTGGTGATGCCTTGCCATTTGACCTTGCGCAATTTGACCAACCTGCAATTTGATGGTTGAATTTGCAGGGAGGTTGGCTTGCAATTCAACTCTATGCAATTCCACCTGCTTTGGCTAATTCCTTTGCAGTTTTGTACTGTTATTTTTGAATTTCATGAAGTGTCTCAGATAGTTTGGTCTAACGTTAAACTGGGTATCAAACCGTTGTCTAATCCCAGTTTAACGTTCCACGGTGGACGTATAATTAATATACGGTATGAAAGATACCAATTTATAAGAGACCTAAGTTTTTTACCAAAAGTTTATTATTTGAGCTCAATTTTACATGTTCCCATAAAAAATTGAGCACAGTGACCATCCAGTACTCAAACTCTATGATGTCTTCCAGGAGTATCTAGTTCCTGTCCTTTCTGACATTTATGGTTGCAATACAAGGACTGAGTTCAATCCTTGCATTTCTAGTGTCACTTCAATGTAGAGAAAACAACTGGAAGATGTCAAAATTGAGCAGGAATATAGAATGCATCTGACACCCTGCCTTGCGCAAGTTTGTTGTGAATTAGGATTTCTTACAGTTTAGAAGATTCTGGATGCAAAAATTACAATTCTGCTGTTCATAAGCTTCACCAATTGAAATACAGTATATCCTGATAATTGCCTCTCAGGAATTTTGTCATGGAGTAGGAGGGTGACAAAGAAGTAAAAATGAAAATATAAAATGTTTCAAGGCCATCAAGTGGCCAGGAGCCCTTTCCCAATTGCTCCACAAAATTGTTTTAATTTATTTAAAAGCTAGTTGAAACATTCCAGATTTGCAGGTAGACAATTTTCATCAATTTCAAAGCAGGAAACAGGTTTGCATTCCAAGTTCTTCACAAGAATTATGACACCATTACCATCTTGAGTCTTGGCCAATCTCATTTGCTCTGAACAGCAAGGGTTTTTTGTAAACCCATGCCCAGCACAGGGTCTTTGCATCACAAAATAAAAAATATTAAAAAAAAGAAGCAATAGCATCTTGAAGCATTCTACTTTTTTCTCATGCTATTTTTGCACCACTGCAATTCAATATTTTTGCATTTCCGCAATTTGTCACAAATTTCAAGAAGACATACTGCCTTCATACATATTCCCTTCATTTTGAAAAATAAAATAGTTGGCAAGTAAGAATATAAAATTCAATTGCTTTATTTACAGTATTTTGCACCTATAATCTGCCCAGAAAACTACAAAAACAGAACCAATGCATCTTATGCTAAGTACTTCCACAGAAGCATCCAATCCTACACAATAATCCAAGTTCATTTCAGGAGTTTTTTAGGTTTTGTTTTGATGACATAAAACCAACTATTGTACTGTACATAGAAGTACAGCAAGCAATGCATTGTAGATATGCAAAATACCCTGTAGCCAGTTTGTGAGAAATGGTGTCCAATAAGCACTTTCTTCCATTGCATACAGATTAGCAATACAATTATAGTGGAGAACAATTTGATAATAAGAATAAAGAAATGGAGTAAACAGGATATGTTCCAGTTTTTTGAGCAGGAAAAAAAATGGGGATTTAAAAATGTTATGCAATCTAAAACCTGTCCAGCTTTTTACTATGATTTATTAATCAGAAGGCTTTACTGTATATATAAAGTATATGGTCCTGTGAGTGATTCCGCTTCCAACAATTTTCAGCTCCATTTCACCCACTGAACCAGATTCTTACATCTGCTCCATTTGCTGAACAAGTGGAAAAGAATTTATAGAAGCAACTGTGCATCATTATTTGTTGGTTGTTATACTTATGCTACTTGAAAACTGTTGAAAGAAAAGGACATTGAACCAGATTCTTACATCTGCTCCATTTGCTGAACAAGTGGAAAAGAATTTATAGAAGCAACTGTGCATCATTATTTGTTGGTTGTTATACTTATGCTACTTGAAAACTGTTGTTTCTTTTCCTGTTTAATATGTCATGACCTTATCTTACGTTTTACGATCACCCTATTCACTTTCACACAACCATACCATCATGTCTTAGTTTTGTCTTCAAGTTAGTTTTTATTCCGCGGACTACGATTTCTTCTTTATCTAATAACAATCCAGGATATTTCCTTGTACATACACTCTACTTTCTACACCATCCCTCTTCAGTATGGACAGATAATGAATGAAACATAAATGGCAATTCTGCAGCTCTGATCACAATTCAGCATTTTGAATACATAGTTGAGAATAAATAATACTAATTGGTGCTTAATTCATAAACTTGATTTGAATTACTCACTACAATGAAATTAAAAAGACCAGGAAAACATCTTGGTAGGGAGGATATTGCTGTAGAGCAGTGTTCCCCAACTCATGGTCCTTGGACCTGAACCAGTCTGCAGGCATTTTTTGCTGCATAATAACAGCAAAAGTGTAAAAAAACTTTTTTTTTATCTGAGTTGGTGGAAAGACAACAGCAGTTGAAATTATCTGATGAAAAAGCATAAGTTAACTTTTATCTTAACAATGATTCAGACTAATTTTCACAGGCTATGAAACAATTCAGTCAATATTTTTCTTTCGAAGAAACCGTTCTTCAAGCCCACCTTTCTGATTTTTCAACACATTCCATGCACTATATAGCTGCTTTATTGGTTCTAATTATCTTGCAAAGAAGAAGAAACTTTTTAAATGCCTGCCATATAGAGTCTTCCAAGCAAAACTTTTTTGAGTCTGTAAATATTTCAAGAAACTTTGCCAGGCCGCAAAACATATTTTTGGAAATTTGCCAGTCTGCAGAACCAAAAAGATCGGGGACCACTGCTGTAGCAAACCCCATGTTATAACATGTGGAGAGAATTTTATGCATGGGACCCATAAACAGTTCTTTACACAGAGAAATTTGTTGTAGACAAAATTGTTTTAAATAAGAGAGTCCACCTGTATGGAGTATATTCAAGTTCATTTGCCAGTAGATTGAAAGACAGAAGCATTCCTTGACATTCCTTCCCTATGCTGCAGGAGGAAAAATAATATTTAAAAAAATATATACCCGTATTTACTCAAGTACCACTCACCCTCAAGTAAGGCGCGCACACAGGTTTTTCAGTTGAAAATTTTGCAACAATCTTATCCCCAAGTAAGACGCGCACCCCAATTTTTAGTGAATCAGAAACCATAAAATTTCAAAAATATAAACAAAAAATTTGACTTCAGGCATGAATTGAACAAAAATCTGATCAATTTTCAACTTTTTCAGCACAAAAATGTTTTCTTGTTATATTTGTTCAAAATGTATCAATTATAATTAAGTATAATGCACACATAACTTCCTAAAACTTCTTGAAAATTTTTTACCTGCTTATGACTCGCACCCCATTTTTTCTTCTGAAATTTGGGAAAAAAAGGTGCGCGTGGTACTCAAGTAAATACAGTATATACGGTACCGTATTTAATCAAGTACCACGCACCCTGGAGTAAGGCACAGGGGTTTTTCAGTTGGAAATTTGGCAAAAATCTTATCCCCAAGTAAGACACACACCCCAATTTTTAGTGAATCTGAAAGCATAAAATTTCAAAAATAAAAACAAAAAAATTGACTTTAGGCATGAATTGAACAAAAATCTGATCAATTTTCAACTTTTTCAGTGCAAAAATGTTTTCTTGTTATATTTGTTCCAAATTTTACTCCTTGTCTGAATCCTGAGTCAGAATTTTTGAAAAATACAGTAAAATATCCTTATGACGAATCTCTGTACAATAAATAATGCTCATTACAAAATCCTTTTTTTCTTCTGAAATTTGGGGAAAAACGGTGCATGTGGTACTCAAGTAAATACAGTATATACAGTACCGTATTTAATCAAGTACCAGGCACCCTGGAGTAAGGCACAGGGGTTTTTCAGTTGGAAATTTGGCTAAAATCTTGTACCTGAGTAAGAGGCGCACACAAATTTACAGTGAATCTGAAACCACTAAATTTCAAAAATAAATGTAAAAAATTTGACTTTAGACATGAATTGAACAAAAATTGGATCAATTTTCAACTGTTTCAGCACAAAAAAGTTTTCTTGTTACATTTGTTTGAAATTTCTCCATTATAATTAAGTATAATGCACACATAACTTCCTAAAACTTCTTGAAAATGTTGTACCTGCTTATGATGTGCACCCCTTTTTTTTCTTCTGAAATTCGGGAAAAAAAGGTGCACGTGGTACTCAAGTAAATACAGTATATATATACCACAAAAAATGTTGAAGAAAAACTTTCAGTAATTTTATTTGTCAATCAACTCAGTCTTCACCCTAGTATCACCCTCAATCCCAATGCATTCCTGCTGAACAGGCGCCACAATAACAACAGGGTCTGCTGCTGATGCTGAAGATGGCAGCGAGTCTTCAGCCTGCTGTACCCTGGGCACCCATCGCGTTGACCGCTTCGTATAGCCCAAATCCCGGTGTATGATGATGTGCAGACTGTTTCTCGAGATGCCCAACTCGCGCTCCATCTTGCGGATGGTCGAACAACTATCGCCCGCCAGGAAATCCCGCACTCGCTGCACCATGCTCGCGTGGGTCGACGTCCGGGGCTTGGGTTCCCGCTTCTCGTCGTCAAAGTTGAAATTGCCTTCGTGGAACCGTCGATACCACTTTTTGACCATCGAGGCCTTCGGGGCATCGTCGCCAAAGTGTTCCATGAGGGAATGCTGGCATTCGTTGGCTTTCAGGCCACGGAGAACGTCGTAGAAGATCATGACGCGGAAGTCGCGCACGGACGGGCCGGAAATGCGATTCGCCGCCACTTTGTCATTAGTTTTCTTTTTTGTCGCCATCCTATGGCAACAAAAAATAAATAAAGAAAGTAAATGGACACAAGTTGCACAGGAATTTGCATAAACGGACCCTGAAACACGCGTGTGGGTTGGTTCTCATCGAGATATTGAAAATACAGTTTCGCACTCTGACAAATTTTCAAAACGCAAAATGATTTCTTTGGAATACCTTTCAAGCCTTCTTTGGATAGTTCTCATGCCTTCCCCTGACATGCCATTTTTCAGAGATATATGATGAACATTTTCTTGATTCCTATGCAAAGAACCAGCAAGTTCACTCACCCACAGTTCCACCATTTCATAATTTTCTAGGTGTCAATTAATTGAAACTTTTTATATGCAGTACAAGGGTTGGGTTGTAAAAAATGATAAAATGGCCACTTGCTGTAATTGGAGGTGGATGCAATTTTTTTTTCTTTTGCTCTTCAATTCTTCATTGGTGTCTAATAAATGTTTCATCAATTATAGAAGGAAACAAGAAAAAAACCTGGATCAAAACTTGAAACTTAAACTTAACTTCCCTTCAGTGATCACAGTGAATGCCCTCCACTGATCATCAACCTCCAATGTTTCATAAACTATTCAGCTATAGATGGAAACAAGAAAAAGACCTGGATAACAGTGAAACTTCAACTTAACTTCCCTTCAGTGGAGGGCATTCACTGTGATCACTGAAGGGAAGTTAAGTTTAAGTTTCACTGTGATCCAGGTTTTTCTTGTTTCCTTCTGTAGCTGAGTAATCCATGAAAAATCTATTGGACACCAGTGAAGAATTGAAGAGCAACAGAAAAAATTGCATCTGCCTCCAATGATGGCAAGTGGCAGTTTATCATCTTTTATGAACCAACCCTTGTACATTGCCTTAAATCTGACCACCATTTGTCCATGATGAAGCAGGTACAGTATTTTGAACTTGACAATTTTCATTTTTAAAGGGCAGAATGAGTGGCTCACAAATTTCTGAAGTCCAGGCTCAACTTCTGAAGAGACTCCTCAGCACATTAAAAATTGCAGTAGAAGTCTTCATTGTGATCCAGCACAGTAGAATATCATTTCAACAAGGCGTCTTGGACCTTTAAAAAGCTTTGTTGTTAATGAAAATTCGTTTAAACGATATTGAATTAAAATTGTGGCTATTGAACAGCGACTGAAAAAAACGATTTTGTAATGAGCATTATTTATTGTACAGAGATTCGTCATAAGGATATTTTACTGTATTTTTCAAAAATTCTGACTCAGGATTCAGACAAGGAGTAACATGAAAATCTTTCAGATGGAGTATCAAATTCCAGTGTACATGGTTTTTATAAATGAAAATTCGTTGAAACGAAATTAAAGTAAAATTGTGGTTATTGGACAGAGACTGAGAAATCAAATTTGTTGTAAGCATTTCTTCATAAAGAGATTTGGTGTAAGGATATTCTACTGATTTTCTTCATCAAAAAGGCTGACTCAGAATTCAGAAAAAGGGGTGAAGCACATAAAAAAGCTTTCAGACAAATGATTAATTTTTCAAATCGGACCCAAAATTTCATTAAGCAATCTATGGAGTTGTTTTTCTCAAATTCACTCCATTGAGAAGAGAAGCCATTTGAACAGCAAAGAAGATTAACCAGACGAATTGAGAAAATCAAAAATCTTTTTCCACTAGGTCCAAAAGCTATTATGAAATGTTTTAAAATTTCCGAACCAACCCACGTGTCACTAAAAAAAACCATAGAATTGCCTTTTCAATAGCTTGAAAATTTCTTTCTTTTTAAAGACGCGCAGAAGTACGACAATCCTCATGCTTCATTCGCGAAAAACGAGTACAGTAGTTCAATTGCCACGTACAAGAATTTCCGCGAAACATTGAAATAAATACAGGACTGACCAATTAAATCGCCTTCCCAGGTTTTCATTTCCGACCAAGACAAACAAGGACCCGCAAAAAAAGGGTTTTTTTACTCGTTGTCTTCGTCTTCTTCATCCTCCTCGTTGTTGATCTGAAAAGGATAAAATAAATGTCAGAAACGTTTGTAACAAGAAAACTAAAACTGTTTTTTTTTTTCGCTGCGAATTTTCATCCCATTCTTTTGAAGAAAAATTCAAAGAATTGATTTATCCACTTCTAATAATTGTGATCCAGTCTCGATAAATATTTGACACAGTTTGAAATTAAATTTCTGGATAATACTGTATACGCAAAACTTCAAATATCATGAGATTTATTCTCCGCAAAAAAAAACCCAACAAAGACACAACTAAATTATTTTTATGAAAAAATATACGGCACACGATTTATTTCCAGCCTTCCAGACTGAAGTAAAAAAAAATATCTATTTTAGACTGAAATCAAAAATTTTCATTTTTAAATTTCGATATCTTTCAAACAAATTGATCAACGGTATTTATATTCACAAAAATTCAAAA
The DNA here is from genome assembly GCA_905338405.1 of Notodromas monacha. Lineage (NCBI taxonomy): Eukaryota > Metazoa > Arthropoda > Ostracoda > Podocopida > Cyprididae > Notodromas > Notodromas monacha. The sequence goes on along the minus strand of CAJPEX010004383.1, from coordinate 9,433 downwards.
TAAGCAGTAGTAAAATTTTCCTCCAATTCATGATCAAAAACGGGCTTTTGTGCTTCTTTTTTCATCATCATCTGAGCACATTGTTGCAAGAATACCTTCTGAGCTCCTTCTGATGCCAAAAGTATCAGATTCTAAGCGATTTTTTTCTGAATAGCTGTTTTCTGTGCCTTGCAGTTGAGAGAAATAATTTTCAGTCAATTTTTGTGCGGATTTTTTCCTCATTTTTGATAAACAAGACGACCAATCAAATATGCTCCCATTGAAGTCTATGGGTTAACGTTATCCGACATGCGGACGTTTCGACACGGGGACAAGGACTACACATTAATTACGTCCGAATCTCGGGGCCCCATTTGCACTTTACAGTGATAACTCTTTGAAAATACACTTCGTACTCAAATAAACATATTTTTCAAGCGCAGAATTTCTTTTGCAGAGTACTGTGAATGTTTTAAACTTCTCATCATAAACTTATTGTTTAAAAGTTCAACAATCTCCATCAATATAATCACAAGTTTTTTCGAGTTCGAATCCCTCGGCAATATTTTTTGGGAAATACGGGCATCACGGAAAACAATGAAATTACCATCGAAATTCGATTATTCTCTTTCAACTAAACGCGAATCGTTACCACACACAAAAAAATAAAAATAAAAAACGAGCTACATGAAATATTGTTTCACAAAAACCGCACAGAAACAACAACAACAAAAACATTATACTGTACCTGGAAATAGCGCAGCTCGTAGGTGTCCTTGGCACTGGCCACGACTCTCAACCAGTCTCGCAGCGTGTTCTTCTTCAAATACTTTTTCGTCAAGTATTTCAAATACCGCTTGGAGAACTGAATGTCCGACGTGATGGTGATCTTGCTCTTGGCGCGCTCAATCGTCACGTTGTTGCCCAGGTTCCCAGTCTTGCCGTTCACCTTAATCCTCTCATTCAAGTATTTTTCCTGAGGCGAATCAACGTCACGTGAACCGAAAGAAAAGAAGAAAAAAAAGAAGGGACACAAATGAATAATAATAATTGACCCCAGAGGTGCAACCAGAGAAACGGACAAGTGTCGGGGAAACGGTTACCCTAAATCCCCGAATCAGAAAAGTAGGCCCCAATTTGCAACACAAAAAAGCCGCCTTTTAGCCTTGCAAATCCCAAAGAATTATTCGGTTTAAAAAACTTGCAGGAAACTCTTATTGAAAAAAAAAATTCCCTGTGCTCTTGAAATCGTTACCAAAGTAAAACACTGTACGCGCACAAAAATGCTCAAATATACAATTTTCGAATCGACAAACAAGAACTTACTCCAGTAAATCCAATAAACACAAAACACGAATAAACAATTTCCGAATCGACAAACAAGAACTTACTCCAGTAAATCCAATAAACACAAAACACGAATAAACGTACGAATATTTCACTAATGCCAATAAGACAACTCACAAAGTCACCGGCGTTCATGATGCCATCCTCCACAGGATGCGAACAATCAATCGTAAACTTCAACGACACTTTCTTCTTCTTTGCCCCCTTGCTCTTGGATGGGGCCTTGTGGTGCTTCACCGGCTTTTTGGCTTCCTGCAAAAATAAATATCTCGATTTTTAAAAGTTGTTATGAAAAAACTAACCTTAGAATAATAATGAATTAATGAAACTTGACACGACTTACTCACAGAACATGGACCAAACTAATTCAATACAATTTAAGTAGAATTGATGAAAAATTGGAACAAATACCAGCGACATCTATGTAACAGGGGAGAAAATTATAAGAGTTGGGGACATCAAGCGTAAAAGTTACGAAATTCTCAAAATTAAATTCAGGTACTTATCATAGCTTGAAATCATCATTTTGTCATCCTACTGTACTTGAAGAAATTAAGAATCTCTTTACAACGAATTATTATTTACAACGAAGGCGTTTTCCAGGTCCCTGCCCAAGAGCAATATTGTTACTCAAAATGCTTTTCAACGAATTTCTCTTCAAAAAGATTTTCTTCCGGTCCGAACAACTTCGTTGTAACCCATTAAACTTATCGCATGAATTTTTTCAAGCGTAAAAACTAGTTTTTCCACGAATGGACACACTTCCGAGAAACCCCCAAAAATCTGCTGGAACTCACCAAAACCATTTTTCCTGCGACTCCGGACAGGCGAAACGAAACACTCGAAAAAATTTACAGTATCCTGAAAAAAGCCACAAAAAAAAACAGAATATTCAAGGTCAAAAATGGGTCACAACCGACTTTTGCTCGACAGAGAAAAAAAAACATAAGTAACCATGCTCTCAAAATATATTCTTCGTGATTCTCCGAAATCACAGAAACAAAAACAATTTCCCCTGCAGGAAAAAAAAATCAATCACCGAGAGTCAATCAAAATTTTCCTTTTTTTGGGGAAGGGGGGGGGGAGAAGTGAGAGGAAGAAATGCAGGCGAGGAAAGTAAAAATCCACTGCGGAAGATCGCTGGCACAGCACAATAACAAAAAAAAATACGTCGATACTTCTTTTCCCTCTCAGCAGCTGAATCAAGATTTTCTTTTTTTCAGTTGTCACTCGGTTTTTTGGTTGAAACGGCGATTTCTTGAATCCTCGGTATCATTTCTTCCAGGGCATTGAGGGCTTCATTTGACGATCCACTCAAGGATTCAATCACCAAACCTAGAAAATTAAAAAAAAAATTTAGTGATAAATGAATGACAAGTTCCTCAGCATTTGTGAACTTCGTTCGATTAGAATAACTAATCAAGCGAAAATTTCCCAGTTCACTCCGCATTGAACTGATAACAGACCAGACGAAATAAATTCAACTCTCAAGAAAAGCCCACACCTCAGAGTTTTAAAATATCCGCTGAAAACTGCGGAAGAATGTCAGTGATCCTGAAGATAGAAATCTCAGAATAAACTCGTACAAATCTCAGGGTGTCAAACCCCCAGACACAGTCTGTCAGATTGTGTATACAAGGTATAATTCATTGAAATTAAGTTCCATTCACAATAATTCCCTCCAAAAACACTACAGCAAAATCTTGGCACAACAAACTTTTGGGAAATTCAGAAAAAGTTTTTTTATAACTGATTATTTGTTATATTGAGATTTTTAAAATGTTTGACTGATGGGAAGATCTTCTGAAAATTAAGCCTGCATACTTTCAATATATTCCGTTTGTGGCTTTTTCAAATATTTCTCAGCATTATAAAAAACCCAATATTTTAAAAAGGAAATGTGTAAGTTAATAACAAGGATTTAAACTGAATAACAGGTGTACACTAGCACTTTTTGTTGAGTAAGGTTTTCTAAGCAATTCCACAACAGATTTGTGAAGGTGGATGTTCCAAAAAAGCTGAACATTTTCAAGCATCAGTATTGTTTCTCAAGCATAAAACCCTTTTTAACATGAGTTTTGTTGGATTCATTTTGCCATCAGGTATTTGTTGTAATGAGATTTTACTGTATCATATTAATCAAAAATGTTGTTGAAGGCCACAGCAAAAAATAAATAACACAGACACAATACCATAACAATCTCTTGACCGCAAATTTTCAAACCGCATTGCATTCTGAAGACATTTATCAAGTTTTAAATTATTTTCCCCATCATTAGAACAATTCAACCATTTGTTTCTGAAAAAGATATTCATGCATCAGAGCATTTGAATAACGACGTCTTTCATTTGACAATTGACGTTTTATATCAATATCAACTTATTTCGTCTGGGTTAAAAATTTTCAGAAAAAGAAAATTGGAAATATTTTAATGAAAGCTCCAATTTCATCAATTAGAAAACTCAAGTTTATCTTGGTGGGAGTATTTTGCCACAGAACTTTCTGGTGTGACCACAGAACAAGTTAGGTTTGAAGAAATTGATCTCGAATTTTTTTGAGTCAAAATACGATGAAAATGAATTCTTGCTACGAGAAATGTTACCCATGGCTCCCGAAAATTCATTGCAATGAGTTTTCATCTGTAATACGGCCATCAATAAAAATGTTGGAAACAAATAAAGGAATACAACAATTTTTCTCCAGTTGGGATGAACAGACGGCGTGAAATTAGTCTCCACAACTTCGAAAATAACGACAAGAACCAAGAAAGAAAAAATAGTAATAATCAAAACGAATAAATTAACAAAATCTACAAGAGGATCATCATGTTTTCGTGTAGAGAATAAGAGCGACAATGAGTCCATAGAGGCCAAGGACTTCGGCAAAAATGAGAATCAGGACCATGCCGACAAACAATCGGGGTTGCTGAGCAGTGCCACGAACGCCCGCGTCGCCAACGATCCCAATGGCGAACCCAGCCGCCAAACCGCTGAGACCCACTGACAAACCCGCTGCCATGTGCATGAAACCTCTGCCAAAAATTACAATCCACTTCTCAGCTTCTTTCTTTTTTTGTGTCGCGAATTACGACGCCCACAAAAAAAAAATTTATTCCAATCATCAGAACTTTTTTTTTTCTTCTCGAATGATCATGCGGAAAATTGAGTCCAGTTCTTCGCTCAATTTTTTCTCGAATTAGGGAAGAATCTCAAAACAAATATACGAGGGTTCAAACAAAAGTTCTCAGAGTAGCAATGAAAATGGCCGACAGTTGACCTGAAACAAATTTTTTCTTTAGGGAAAACATATTCTTTGGCACATGAAAAATATCAAAATATCAGCCCTGTTTGACACATTTTTTTCATTTTTTTCATAATTCACCCTGGTAGAGTTTTACTCTCCACTCAAAAGACAAGGCGCCCTTTTTTGTTGTAACCCAGCTTTGCCCTCAGAATTTTTGAAATCAACTTAACATTCTTTCTAAGAGTTGCCTCAAGGTCATCCAAGGCAATTGGAAGATCTGGAGGCCACCCTTAGAAAGAATGTCAAGTTGATTTCAAAAATTCTGAGGGGAAAGCTGGGCTAAACAAAAGGGCGCCTCGTCTTTCGAGTGGAGAGTAAAACTCTACCAGGGTGAATTATGAAAAAAAAGAAAAAAAAATTGTCTAACAGGGCCAAAGAATACTGTATGTTTTCCCTAAAGAAAAAATTTGTTTCAGGTCAACTGTAGGCCATTTTCATTGCTACTCCGAGAACTTTTGTTTGAACCCCCGTACAGTTAATTTTATTTTAGCTTTCCTCCTCACGTATACAAAGTATAGCCATCATCCGCCGAAGACAGCTTGTTGGTGATCAAAACTGCTACAACGAGGCCGTAGATGGCAATGATACCAGCCATGACAACAGGGATGATGGACCGCATGATCAACTCTGGTCGCATAACTGACATCGCAGCAATGCCTGTACCAGCCTTCGCAGTTCCATAGGCCGCCCCTAGTGCTGCAAATTAGTTTTATTATTATTTATGATCTTTGAATACATGCCATAGAATCAAGAGAAAAATGCAAATACATACTTTGAAATTCTTCTAAAACACAGAATTCAAGACCTAGCATAATTAGTGATTACTTCTGAATAAAATTAAGAGAAATCCATTAATGTAAAAAGTATTCTCCTTGAAATAAACAAACATTTTTACAAGAGTATTGCTGGTCATGAAAAATGAAAAAAAAAATTACATATGGTAAACATAATCCATTTCCTTTTCAATCAACTTATCCACTCACGGCTCCTTCTAAAACAGAGGAACATTCTTCTAACATACTGTTTATTCAAAAAAGGCATATTCTAAAATGGATGAGCAAAAGAATTTCAAAAAATATGTATTGTCGTGTATTTTTTGGATAGAAAGTTTTCTTTGCATAAAGATTTTTTTATGACGTTTAAATACTGCATCCTTTAATTTATTCAACAAGTTCTGCCCTTTCTTGAGTAATCCCTAAATGGGCTGTGCACAGAATCATGGCAAAAATTTGTTTTAATGAGATTAAAGCCTAAAATTACTTTGTTGTAACAAAATTTTCATTTCATTACGCCTATGGGAAACTGCCAGGACCAAGAAAAAAATTTGTTATACAAGTTTTGCTGTAACAAAATTCTACTGTATATATTTTGGACAGGTTATACTGTACATTTAATCATGACCTTATTGAATAAATCATTGAGCTTTCTAAATGACTTTACCTCGCTCAGGATGCATTACTCCGATTCAAATTTAGCGAATTGATAATCAAAGAAAAATGATTATTATTATTTTCAAAGAATTATAACGCGGAGAGACGCAATTTTAAATGTAAGATCCGTACGATTTTCTGATCATCCTTTCACAAATGATAAAAGCTGTCTTCGATACTGCACATAAAATTTTCGGAATTCTATTCAGTTTTTGTCTTGGGGGTTTTCATCATGAAATCATTGAATAAATTCTTGAGATTTCTATACGGCTTTACTTCACTCAGGATATATTATTCCGATTCAAATTTATCTAATTGGTAATCAAATAAAAATGATTAATATTATTTTTGAAGAATTATAACGCGGACAGACGAAATTTTTAATGTAACATTCTCATGCTTTCCTGATAATCCGTTCGAAAGTAACGAAAATATGTTTTTGATAATGCGCATAAAATCTTAGGAAACCAGGTTTTTTTTCTGGCATTTCATTCAATTGAAAGTAAAGTACCAGTAATAGAAATTACGGAATATCGCGAATATTTTTTTTTGAATATTACTAATGAAAATGCTAAAAAAAAAAGCATATTAGAAAATAGATTTCATTCATCGTTGCAAATAGTCCAAAATCGTGATAAGTCTCAATTTCCGTGCATGTACGTTGTTCATTTCAGAAAAACTCGGTAGACGAGTAGGAGTCTATAAGATTCCAAAATACATTATTTGAGGGGATCATTATTTAATCTTCTTGCAAAAATGTTTCATGATCAAAGTGTTCGTTATTCAACTTGGAAACTTACCACTGAAAACCATGGCTGAAGCAGCACCGACAACCCCAAAAAAGGGGCTGTACCCAACCTCTTCCCCCATTCTCACCAAAATTTTTTTCTTTACTGAACCACAAAAATGTGCGCGGAGAAACGCGCGTCAAAGATGGAGGAATAAGAGAAATAAAAGAGCGCCCCTCGAAGGCTTCATGATGCGGGAGAAAATCCCAAGAAAAGTTTCGAACAAAGCCTCATGAAAGTTAGGAACTCTTTTACAAGCTCAAGAGACGTCTGATGAAAAATTCTAAAGAACATCTGGGAATTACTGGAAAACAAGACAAGGTCTGTGCGTCGCGGATTATATCAACTGTCCAGAAACTTCAGCTACTCCACCTAAACTGATGAAGCAAATGGCCTCTGATGTGAGAAAAACAATTTTCGAAAAAAAAATCAATACGCGGAACTCGGTTTTTCATGACTTGAAAAGAAAAAATTTTTGATAGATACTGTACTGTACTGTACTGTAAAAGTTAAATTTCAAGCTTAGAGTCGTAAACTTTGGTACTTTCCTGTTATCTCTGTACCTCATTCCTAGACCCCACTACCATCCAGACAAATCTTTAGGACAAGTTCAGAATCACGACAACCTACCAGAAATTGTGAATTTTACTTTTCCGCATTCTGCTGAAACTGATTTTGGGAGAAGGTTAGGTGAAGTTAGGTTAGGTTAGGTCAGGTTAAATTGGTCAGAGGGAAGGTACAGAGATAACAGGAAAGTACCAATCCCACTTTTCCGCAATTTTTTTGGCTTTACATTTTCCGCCAAAAAATCCAAGCAGAGCGGAAAACATTTCTAAAACTTTTAGTTCGCTTAGAAAAAAAATTCTCCCGGCAAATAGAAGCAATAACAACAACAACAACAACCATAAACGCTCGTCAGACACAAAAACCTCACAATCCTTGGTAACAAAACAATTCATCAAAGACTAAGTTTGATTCGGGCCTGAATACTTATTTCTCATAATTCTAGTCTCTAAAATCATATTTTTTCAAACAATTTACCACCGTATCAATTCGGTGGGACTAGTCTCTGGGTTTATACATCGTTTCCAAGCAGTTGAGTATTCAGCAACAAAACTGCACACATGAAACTTCTCACCTCATGTGCATAAGCATTTGTAAAGCTTGTGGGGGGAAAATTATGCAAACAGTTGACCAAAAAAAAATTAAGAACGTATTCAAGACTCCAAAATATTTCCAAGATGAAAATTTAGCTTATAACAAGTACATATAGTTAATATGATTCTTCGAAATCAGCGCATTTGAAAATTCTTTCCGTGGGAGATTTCAAGGACAATCGTAAAAATCATTCGACATCGAAGTCCCGAATAAAACAAAAAAGATCACCATGAATGACCTCGAATTCAAACTCAGCTTTTCGGCACTTTTCAAAAATAAATGCTGTCCAGATTTTCTAAAATCCCACCAAAATATTCCAGGCCACCCCGTTTCTCGCCATAAAATCCAAGCAGAGCGGGAAAAAAAATTCTAAAACGCCTATAGTTCGCCTCAAGAAAAGTTTCCTGGCGAATACAAGCAATAACAACGAAAACGTTCGTCATGTCAGACACAAAAAACCTTACAAACCTTGGTAACGAAACAAGTCATCAAAGACTCCGGCCTTTTCCAAATCAGCTTTCATGAACTGCAGCAATTGCGGAACAAACTTTCCAGATGCGTGGATAATCAAGTGGGTCATGGTTTGAAACAACACCAGTCCAGCGAGGTGCAAACACAATGCAGGGTCCCGACATTCCCCCAACTTGCTACACAACGTTGCTCTGTGACTCGACAACAGCTGCCTGGAACACAAGAACAATATATTTACTAAGTCAAGATCAGCAACAACAAAAAATCCGTCACCATATTTACTTGAGTAACACCCGCACTTCTTTCATCAAAATTGGGATGAAAACAGAGGGGGCGCGTCATAGGCAGGTACGAATTTTTCAAAAAGTTTTGAAAGCTGAAATGTGCCTCATATTTGCTTTTGGAACAATTTCAGCAACAAAACGCATTATAATTGAAATGATGGAAAATTAGTTGAATTCAGGTTCGAATCATGTCTGAATTCAAATTTGGGTGTCCTTATTCTTGAAATTTTGCAGTTTTTCTTACTCGGAGAGAGAATTTTAAAACATTTTTGAATTTTACTTGAGGACGCGTGATACTTGAGCAATCACGGTAATAATCCTCTTGAAATAAACAATTCACGAATATAACTCAAGAAGTCTTGAAAAATTCAGCCATCGCCAGGGAGGAAGGGACACACCAGGTGTAGTCCAAAAGCCCACCTAGGTCAAAAGCCCATTGGCAGGCCCAGCACAAGGCCAAGTACCAATATGTTGGTAAGTTGAGTATATGAAGGGATTCTTCACCTGCAATGGTCATCAGTGATTCTTTGAATTTCAAAGCATTGTCATTTGCTGACTTCTGCAAAATCTACAGTTCACCTTGTTGGTCCAATGGCTGGTGCACTTCAGATCATCAATAATCAGAAGGGTGGTCAAATTGCATACTATACAATGGCTATTTAGAAGAAAATG
>CAJPEX010004382.1:4369-14639 GCA_905338405.1 Notodromas monacha | reverse complement strand
TATTTTAAATGGAGGAAAATAAACTCACTGGCGACGTATGGTAACAAGCAGCCTGCTTTTCGTAACAATTCGTCAGAGAAACATCTTGTGGTGCATTTTGACATTGAGTAGCTTTCGCTGTCGTCACAAGGTCGTTGTTTTGTATTCAATGTGCGAAACTGTCGCAAATATAAATCACCGCGTAATATTTGGATTAAAGAAAATCACCAATGTATACGAATGATCCAAAGAAATAAACACAGACCTGCATTTGCGAATTCTGCACAATGTTTTAAGGTTTTATATATATGTACTTAATTTTGAATTGTTTGCAGCATTGAATTATATTTATTGAGAGCAGACGGTATTTTTCCTGCGTGGAGAGGTCCTTATTATAATTTTTTATTAATGTGGAAATTTAAAAATCGAAAATCTGAAAATAGTTGTTCGATAGGTATTTGAAGAAGTTTGAACGACCATCAAACGTTGAAGACACGTCTTCTTCCAAAATTTATTAAATTTCAGCATTTTCCCTCACTGAGTTCACGCATACCCATCATCTGAAAAGATTTTACTCAAACTAATGAATCAGATGAATTTTTTTTTCCTCTCACGTCGCGAATTTGCAAACGAACGTCTTTGCTCCAGCCAGGCAAAACGGTGAAACCATGCGTTTGAATGTCGAGGACAGGGATATCCTTTGGGTCGTGTAGGTGAATTTTCCAGCCTACTTCGCTGGATTTTATTATCGGAGTTGTTTCCGTCATTTTCATGTACATATTATTAAACATGCCACTTGTCGACACGGTGCCATCTTCTGGAAAGACAAAGAAACGCATCGGCAAGGAAATTTTGTTTATAAGCAGCACAAGAAAGGTATTATTTCCGCAGTAATACTGATAATGCCCAAGAATGAAAATAAAGTTTTTACTCGATTGGTGAATTTTTTTAAAATTGTAAATGGATTGCATTCATTCTACCAATAAAGATGCAATGTACTTAAACAAAGCATCGCTCCTGCTCATGCGGAGGAAGCATTATATCGGAAGATATTCATTGAAAAACAAAAATCCACGATTGTTAACCACGAAAAATCTATACTGTAGTAAGAGCATGGCCTTGAATGATAACAATATAATACCTGTATGAAATCACACTTCAACATTTAAGCTGCTTGTGTAAGTGTAAATAAAAATTCTTACTCAGTTCATATGTGAAGCAGACCCCGGCCACTGTATAAATAGCCTTCCACGTCCCTCTCATGTTGCATGTCATGCCACGCCCGAACCAACACTGCGAAACAATTTAAAAACCCGATTAGATGCCTGGATTCAATCAAATTTACCGAAAAAATACGAGAAAGAGTCGTCAAGAGAGTTGTTAGATTGATCATTTAATAAAAATCGACGTAATTCTTGCACTTTCCAGCCAAGTTAAAACATTTTCTGACGAAATCCACATCATTTTTGCATTCAAAGTGCCAGTGAGAGGAGTCAGGGAGCTGAAACTCTCACCGAGGGTTTAAGGTTTTAGCTGGATTTTGGCACGTTTTTAGGCAGTCGAAGACCATTATCAGAATATTATACAGTACTAATTATAAGATATATATTTTAGGTGACTGAAAAGTCTTCGTAAAATGTTTCTAGACTTGACAAAAATTTGTAAACAGAAACTCGTTCTGATTTAAAACCATTTCATCGGTGGTTTTGCATTCAATGGCTTCTCAGAATGATGAGCAAAAGTTGCCGTAGTCATAGCCGGAATAAATAAATAAATGCTAAAAATCACATAGTCTTGTTCTTTCCGAATCCATCTTATTTTTAAAGAATGAAGGCTCAATATTTCGAGTACTTCACCAAAATAACTGACTCTCACAAAGAGAAATGACTTATGTTTTAAACTGTCTTTTAATTTGCTGGAAATTATCAGAGAATAAAAAATGGAGAGAGTAAATACCTTTAATATCATTTACTTTCAGAATTCGATGACAAATTAAATTCAAATATTATTTTTTCTTCATATTCGGATTCACTTGATCTGAATAAAATAACTGAGTTTCAAAAAAGCTGTGATGTCGGCTGGTCTGCATCATTCTTTTTGTTGAAGTATCGTTTACTCCTTTATCTGATTAAAGCAATGTGCAAAATTGCATTCCTTAAGACAGGAAAACCTGAGAACTTTACTTGAGCCTTTTTAAATTCGTCTGCCCTAATTATCTGGGATTATTCCTCATTGAAATCTCCAGAAATGTCGGTAACACGATTTTATTCTCATTCAAGAACATATGCGAATGGGATCCAATCACCTGATAAGCAGCTGGAACCCAAGTTTCACATATAAATTATCTAACAGCGGACGTTGTAAGGGATTGCCTGCATGGTTTAATTCTTTGGGGCATATCTCAACAGTACGTTCATCACTTCAGTCAAGTTGAGTGCATGCCCCAATTTTAAAAAGTTTCTTGGGGTTCTCGAATGGGCTAAATTGCGTAGATTTCATCGGGGGGGGGGGTGTCCGAATGTCCGGGGAAACCTTGTACTTAATTCCAGCACTTCCGCAGAGACCGGGTGCTAAAATTGATACGAAATTCACGAATTAAAAGCTCTGCAAATATTTCTCTTCATTTCGTCAAGGTCATGGGCGCGGCATTGGAGTTGGACGCACCTCAATCAACATGAGATGGATGTTGTGGGCAGTGTTCGTCCAAACCGCGTCGCTCGTCATGTTCCCGACACTGACGACGTGTGCCAGCGTCGGTGTCTCGTTTCTTTCGTTGAGTCGAGTTGCCACGGTCACCCCGTCGATGTCGCGAATCGCTAGCAGGGTTTGCAGGTTGGACAGGTTATACACGTTTTTGTTGCACACGGTCACAGCGGGGAAGCGGAGGCTGTGGTTCCTTTGAATCTGCACGTTGACCGTCACTGGGGTACCTGAACCGAACCATGTACTTCATTCACGCACGGGTATATAGGCCGCAATTTTTGTAATAATCGGAAAACTGCAGGTGTGGCCTACGATCGATACGCACAAGTGTAGAACGCATATAGGAGTCAAATATAGATTTGGCATAATAAATTTGGGGCAGTGCAGATCCACAGCATTAAAGCTCTAAAATTAGTCTTCTTCTGGGCAAAAGAAGGAATGTAATACAATGGGATTTTAATACATGCTTTTTTATTTTAATAGCTAAACTCATTTAAAAACAGCTACATTGCTTGGTAGTCGTGTGTGAATGTCTTAATAGTGCTGTTGATCCTATGAAGTAATTTTAATATAAATAGTTGCCTAAATATCTGCGTTGTCGGGAAATTCAAGAATGACTTGGATTTCGAGCATTAAACTAGACGAAGACGATTTATTTTGCGAAAAATTCGAGCTGAAAAATCGTCGAATCATAAATTCTGCTCAATAATTTATTCCCACACTTATTATTGCATGACAAATTCAAATTATCCTGCGGGAGCTATTTTCACATTTCAAAGGAAGAGTTTTAATTTGCATGTTCAGGAAACATGTTGACTCACTCAAGTAAAACAGAATCCGCTCATAGCATTGCGCCAAAGTGATGCTGAAGCAAACTATGAGAACGATGGCCCACGAAATTCTTCGCGCCCAATGAGTTTGCTTGCTGAGAATGGCCGGAACTCCGGAAATAGTGACCTGGAAATAAAAATGATAAATATAAAGCATGCAAAGAAACATACAGTAATGCTTAGTGCGGTTTAAGAAGTGCTTCAGCCTATTTGAAACATTTTCTCACCTTAGCCTGAAAGAATGGATCTTCATCGGGAAAAGATTTTTGCGGAGGTTTCGACGAAATCAAAAATATGTTTGAGCAAAATGTCGTTTTTTGAACTTCCATTTTTCCATATGCTATGCCTGAAGAGCTGTGCTAACATTATGTTTCAGTCAGTTTATTAAGAGGAACATTGAAACACTTTTCCGCTTGAGGAAAGAATCAAGATACAGTATTTCGTTAAAGATTCAGAGTTCCAATTTTTTTCTGCTAAAGATATACACGTAATCCATCTGATAATCTTATCAACAGTCGACGGTCAGATTTTTTTCAGAATATAGGCTCACTCTGCCAAATATGTTTGCTGCAGGCATGATAAATAGCAGACCAGTTTTTCGACTGTCTGAATCCTTTTTTAAGGCTTATAAGTCCTTGCTTAATATTATTTGTAATTTTGAACATATTTTCCTCGCTTCTGGGTGCTTTTGCGGCTCTTTCCTGTGTCTGCAGTGTAAGTGAAAAATATTAACCCGGACTATTTTTAAAGCATGTCATTCCCTCAAGACATTCTGAGCAGTGGGTTTCCTTAATGGAGTCCCAGCATTATTCGAATCTATTTTACGTTAATGATCTGGTTTTACCCGTGGTATCTTTCATTTTAATTGCTGGGGCCGTCTCAACATTAGAGTAATTTGGAGACAATGAAAAGAAAGTTGAACGCAGCGAAACACGCAAAACATCCTGGTCAAAATAGCTTCGCATAACTCAGTCAAAAACACTTCTGGGGCAACAGATTTCCATTCGGAATTTGAAAACCTGTGGTAAATTTGTGATTACTATATCCGAGATGTTATCTTCGTGCATTTTTTTTGCACGTGAAACACAGCTGGAAGAATCAAATTGAAATCTCACTGGTGCTGCTTCGATGCCGTCATCCTGTGGCAAGTCGGTATGATTGACCTCACAGGCCTCGGGGGACTCGCCTATGAACCCGAAACGTGTTTGCGGAGAGTAGAACAAGTCGTTGTCTCTCAGACTCATGCTGTTCTTGGTCGTAATGGCACTCGTACCTGGGGTCAACGCGGGGAAATCAGCGCACCTCGGGTCATTTTCTCATTTTTCTTCACATCAGACTTCACATCATATGGTCACGATTCCAATGCATCCATACCCGAGTTCCTTATGAAATCAGAGAAAATCCGGGCTTTATTACTGTACTCCATTGATGGAGGATTTGGATGATGATCGGTGAAAGCAGTATACAGTATTCAGTAAATCGAGAATTCCCGTGTTGATTGGAATTTCCCCGAATTCAAATTTTTAAAATGAGTTTTAGTTCGCATGAGAAAAATCTGAACACTTGCATTTGTTGAAAAAAAAGAGAGACCATCAAACGAGATTCTGTCTGAGAGATTGTTCATTTATTCAAGCACACACAAAAATGCGGCGATCACGGAATCTTGATTAAATTTTGTATACACTTTCGTAATTTGCAGTAATGCGGAATATGCTCGCATGGATAACAGATGCGAGCTTTGGTCACTCAAGTTTTTCATCAATTCATGAGCATCATTAGTTAATGATGGAAATTCATCATGAACATTTTCAATCAAGAGAAACAGGTTTCAATGCTTCACTGCGCCGTTGACGGAAATAACTTTGATACAGCACTTGATTCAATCAAGGCATACAATTCATAAACTACTCCTCAGATCAAAAAACTTTATATAATCCAGACATATTGATTGATTGCATGAATCTGCACCAAGGTTTTCTGAATTCTTTGTGAGAAGATACAATACCATGTTTCCCTTCAATTCTGAACTAGTTTCCTCTTTCAGGAGCAGTTCTTCAATTTTTCTAGGTTATTTTTATGAAGTACGACATTTTTCTGTCGGCTTTTGAAAACGCGAGGTAATTACAATGGAATTCAGTGGATTTAGAACCCAGTGAAATCTGCGGAATTCAACAAATATAAACTGAGAAAAAGGGTTTCTCATTGCGTGTGCAATTCCGAAAGAAAAATGCAGGTGTTCGGCTTTAGCTGTGATCACCAAAGAAAGCCCAGACGTTTGTTGAGGCCAGACAAACAGCGGTTCCTTCGAGGTTAACGGATACAGAATGGCTTCTCCGACTGGGTTAGACATTTTTTCCCCCCGTTCATATGCCTCCAGAAATGTTTGCAATACCTTGAACTCCAGCAAGGGGATGAAGTTCATCTGGACGTTACTGAGCGTGTAAGCTATTGATCAAGCTGCTATCCGAAAGTAAACATTCCGAAGAGGCGCATTTCTGACGGGATTTCTCTTCCGCGAAAAAAGTTAAAGCCCGCAGTACGTTTGTGCCAAAACTTGCGGATATATGTGCGCCGCGTTTATGTAGTGAAGGTGCGAGACAATAAATCTTTACGTACTGTACTACAGTAGGTACGTTTTTGTTATTATTCAAATCGACGAAAGCATTCTCGGAGACTCTGTCGTTTTTTTTAAAGCCAAGAAACAGGATTCAAGTACTGTATGAGGCGCGAACCCAGAAATATCCAAGTACTGTACTGCACCAGCTTATCAACTTATTTATGCAAACCGACAAAGGCGTTCTCAGCAAACCCGTCTGAAAAAAAAACATTTTAAGAGATTTTAAGACTCTACCTGGAAAGAAGACCCGTATTTATGCGGTTTTATTTTTTGCACAGATCGTGCTTTCGATCTTTTCGAAAGAGGATTATAAATGGAAAATCTTTTAATTTATTTCTAACTACATCAATTTATGGCGGGGATGGCATCGGTTTTACCGGCAAGTAGATAAAAAAATTAAAAGAAAACCGAAGCGAGGAAATCTATTTCCTTGTTCACATGGGTTGAGTATTCATCTTCCAGGTTTTGTCCTAGGTACGCGTGCCTTCAAATAACCTAACCCAACCTAATTTCAATCAATTACGAAAAATTTCCATTGTATTTAGACATCAAATATCTTATATGGATTTAATTCCTGAAAATTTCTGTTGAAATACTCATAAATTCTCAGGTGGGAATCTTCAAAAAGATATTCGGGTGAAGTTAGAATCGATTTTTTATCCCCTGAACTTACTTTGTCATTTTAAGAAACAAAATTTTCAGAGATTTCTTCCGCGTTTTTTGATTTCCCTCGGACTGGGTGAATCAAACAATTTCAGATAAAGCAAAAGGGTTGACGATTATCATAGAAAATGCAAAATCCAAGATTAAAATAAAAACTTTTGGAAAGGGGGATTTTTCAAACATTTTGAACTGATGATATTTTGATGTAGACTTCGTATAACACCGCCTCAACGACTGTACTTCAATGTGTGTGTGTGTTTGTTTCGCGTGACTTTCAGCGGAACAGCAATCACTCTTTTTTCCATTTGTGCAATATTTCCTTGAGCAAACTCGGTTCCGAATTAGCCAGAATTTCTACCCCGTTCTTCATATAGGTATGAGAGAAAACACTGATGTATGCTTCGCCTGACCCCCGGAACCCTGAACTGAACCTGTTCCCGTGAAATCCTGCCTCTCTTAAAAGTCTCGTGTCGACTAGAAAATAGTTTCCGCGTAATTATGTACTGTACGTTAGCAAATCCTTTCTGCAGCCATCCTGTTAGTGCTGTTACCACCCCCAAATGGCCCTCACTCAGGTGAAGCAAGGCACATTTGATGTCATATGCAGTATGAGACATGTCACTTCCAGGGCAGCCGGAATTTTTGATTAATTTCAGCACCTGTGAGGTCAGTTGGAAAAGTAGCAAACTTGATTAAATTACTCTCTGCAGAAAATGTCTTTTTCATGATTTCGGGGGTTCGTTTCCTGATTCCTGCGTCGTCCGATAGCAATTAATCCGAACATTATATTCTTTCTCATATGAAAGACAGGAAATTTAGATTATCAAATCAATTCAAAGGATTTTCTGCATTATTTCCAGTTCCCCGCGATCTTTTCTTCTCGCCCAATTAATTTTGAACAACCATCAATGAAAGAGAAAAACAAGTGTGGATTTCAATGTTTTCAAAAAATTCCCTCGAACTGTCTGCAATGAAAACCTGCCAAAAATCGCTGAAGAATTATAATTCTTATTCAAGCAGTGCCTTAAAAAGGCTATTCAAAGTAGGAATACTGTATATATCGAATGCCATTTTTTATTAGAGGAGCTGATGAATATGTTTCATCCAGTGTATTTATAGTCTGATAGAAGAGTTACGACTCAACCATCAAACTTATTTTGAAGTTGTCATGGTGCAATATTTTTTCCAGAAATCGGAAATCATTTGCGTATGCTCCGTGGATATTTCTTTTTCAGGACTAACCCTGTTTTTCCAGATTGTGATGAAAGAATAAGCGACTTCTAAAAGATGACATCAATGTTACGAAAGTTTGCAGCAGTCCTGTCGCTACGTCACGCGACCTAAAATGCATGATTCAATAAAGGTGCGGTTCCTTTCTCTTCTTAACTGACGCATAATGAGGAAATGAATTATTTTTGTAAAGCGAAGACCGGTGCTGTTAATCACACTTAAGCGTGTATATAGTGAACAGGTTGCGTGGTTTGGAAAAGGCGCCTGGAACAAAGCCGTATTGAGCGGTTGCTGTTTCATCAAGTTTCAAGCGTAATTTGCAACTTATTACTAAATTTTTTAGGTACTGTATATTTATGCTAGAGAAAAATTTGAAAACGAGGCTTTGTATTTTTATTGTTAATTATTGTTTTTTTCAAGGTTCTGTTGCGCATAAATCTGAAAAATATCTGGAAAATGATTATGTGAAATGCTAAGCTTCCTTCTAATATTTCTAAAGTGTGTGGATTTGTGCTTCAATGTTTTGCGTACCTATTGGGAGTATAATACAGTAAACCCCTAGGTTTCCTACACAATGGACCTCCCACACAGCAGACTTTTGCACAACGGACCGCATCTGGAGGAGGCTTTCCCTCCTGCGCAACGGACTAAATCCGCATGACAGACCTGTTGGTTTAAAATTAATGGTAAAAAGTGAACATTTTAATTGTTTAATAATTGAATTTGCATAACAGACTTTTCACTCAACAGACTAGTATATTGCACAAATTAAGTCCATTGTGCGGGGGTTGAATGTAGTTCACAAATGGAGGAGGTTCTGAAGGCCTCATTTGGATCTAGATACTGCAGTTTCGGATCCGAATATTTTACATGATTTGCGATTTAACTCATTAACTGTGGTCTTCCTATAGGAACGGGAAACAGGTTCATTTCATGCGATGGAATTCCATTTCATTATTGGTTAATTTGTTTCCAGTCTTTTACACACATTCTATAAGGATACTATCCAGAAAATCAACTGAAAATTACTACCTGAAGAGGATCAAGGACTTTTTGCGACAACAATTTCCTTTATCTTGAAGAATTCAGATCAAAGGTTTGAATTGGCCAACAATATATTTTGAAAACGTAATTTCGAACAAAATACGTAGTTTTCAAATTTCATGGTGTGTACATCAATATGTGTGTCTTGATCATTGGTGATATAGCCTTTTACTTGAATCTGTTTCAGGAATTTGCTGATGGATTCAATAAAATTGACTTGTTCGGATATACTTCTATAAAAGCAATAGAAATACTTTACTGAGAAAATTATGGCTGAAAAAACGTGGTGCAGCAAATCTCTTCGAACATATGGTCTTGTTTTAAAATGAAAATTCGTTTCATCCCACATAGCTAGGTAATTCTTGAATCATGAATATTACGCAAAATACTCAGAACGATGACATTTTTTAACTGTAGGTTTGGAAGTATTAATACAATTAAACCGAAACTAACCTTTGCAACAACAAGTAATCGACAAGTCACTAAATGTACATAAGAATGCATATTGCCCAAGAAAATTCTAAAATCATTACGGTATATTCTTCCAGGAATCATAGCGCGCCGACTGAGCATGCTGAGCGTGACACCTAGGTTGAAGCTTTGAAGTTAATCAAGCACTTTTGGCTGACAACTGTTGGGTGTCACTTGACGTAGAAACACGAGGGTGTTTATAAGGAACATCCCCGCATATTTGCGATCCTTCGAAGCGGGGAACAGATGAGAAGGGTCATATCGTGCCTTATGCACGGTTGACGACGGAAACTTCGAAGGATCTTCTATCGCGAAACTCTCCTGAGCTGCAATCATCATTCACGCGGCGCATCCGGGGCAATCTAAATTTTAATGAGTACCATTTGAAGCAGAGGCAAAGGCAAGCCTTGAACACAAGCTCCAGCATGCACCAGCGTCGACTGTGCCTTTGCCTGACGTGGCTCTCTACGGATATTTCCGCGCCTCAGAAAGCCCATTAGGCCCGGCGTCATTACGCCAGCGACCCCGGGGGAAGCTGGATGACAAGACTTCCCCCGGTGCCATCTCACTTTACCTGATTGCTTCCCCGGCGCAGCATTGACGGAATTTCATGTCGCCATCATGCGACGTGGACCCCATGCCTTGTTGTGGACGACACTTCCGGATTCGCGGCGGTGACTCTTCCCCTGCTGTTCCGATATCAGCTTCGAAGCAATGCGAATCACTGCAAGTT
>CAJPEX010004381.1:0-22181 GCA_905338405.1 Notodromas monacha | reverse complement strand
GAGAAAGATTCCCCTATGGTGACTTGTCCTGTCATCACAATTGGGATACACACTGTGTCATTCTGTCTCAAAAAACAAGAAACACTCTTCACCAAAAGGTTTGTAGAATACAAATTCACACACTCACACCAGGGGAGGGAAAAGCTAAACTAGTCAACCATTGCATGAGTCTCTCTCTCTCTCTTTCTTTCTCTTGAAAATCTCAAAAGTTGTCTGATTCTTTTGTGTTTTTTTTTCTTCAGGTTTCCCCCATTTTACTTTTCACTTATTGTAAATTTTAAAAAGCAGTTTCTGAGGTTTTTTTGCTGATTTGTATTCTCACAACTGATGCTCACCTTTCCTTCCTATTCATCACTTGTGAGAGGTGATACTAGTGACACACATTTGTTTTCCCCAAATTCTATTTTCAATATAGGGAATTGGGGTATATTGTGTGAATGATGTCAAAATTCCACCAAAGCTTGCAAGACAACTACAAGAGTTGGTTTCAAGTATTGTCTTTTCTGTCCATTTTTTTAGTTTTGTTTGATTTGTGAAACATGGATACAAATTCAGATGGTAATACAAAGGTTTCCAAAATTAGGTGTGCCCCCTGAAATTAACAGAACACTTAAAAAAAATTAAATTATTTCCAGCCAACATAAAAAATACTGTACCTTAGAAATTAAAAGTTACAGCACCTTGAATTGCATTATGGCATNCCTTCAAAATCAGGTGCTCAGTTCCTTTCTCTTTTACATTCAAAAAGTGTTGGAGTTTGTTTTTAAATTTGACTTGTATACAGTATGTAATATGGATGCTTTTTTGCTAGGAATTGAAAATTTCTTATTCTTTATTTAAACTGGTTTTTGTGAAGTTTTTGAAGCTTTGTGCAAAATTCTAATTCAAAATCTCACTCTGCCTAGGAAAAAATGAACCAAATCCATATTATTTTTTTCAACTTGGAGGCCTCTTCAGCTCAGTGTGCAACAGGATCATGACCAAGAAAATGAAAACCCTATTTAGGAGGTTCATTGTAGTAGAAACAATAGAACATGTCTTCTATATTTGTGACTCACCCATGCATGCTTTGAATCTGAAAGCTCCGTGCAATTTTCCATCAAACCCCATACTCCATATTTGCAAAGACTTGGATCAGGGAAAAATATGCTGTAGAGAGGATTTCATTGTAGAGAACCCATATAATATGGACAGAGACCCCTTTGGGACCAAACAATTTTTTTTTTCAAGTTGAACCACAATAACTCAAGCCTCTGTAAGTTGAATGCCCCCTCAGTCAAGTTTTTTCAAAAGTCCCTGTCTGAATTCCCTTAGAAACAATGCATTGAAACCCTCTGCAACTCAAAGGCTTTTCCTCTCAAACCTCTTTCACTTGAATTTTCTGAGACCTTTTGGGTACTGTACTCTTTTCTTGACACAGGATAGAGAAAAGTAATAAAAATAGTAACTTGAAGTGTTTTGGAAGGATGTGAAGGACTAATTGGAGAAATGAACCCCTGCCTCCAAGTTCAGCATCCCCTGTCTACTCAGACTAATAGCATTTACAATTTCTTGTTGTAATTCTTCCATGTTTCCCACAGCACAAAAATGCTTGTTTCCCTTACTCAAAACCTCCCTAAATAGTAATTAACAAAAATTCCCTTGAAATTCGACTTTGATTGGGGTTTGACCACACATGGATAATTGTTGTAGAAAAGATCATTGTACCTCAAGTTCACCTTTAGTAGTTTTTGAGGAAGACTTCTCAATCAGCTCACAAACTATACAGAAAAGGTTCATGGACAAAAACGAAGGGGCCTGCATTAGTCTGCTGGGGGTTCATCCTAGCAGAAAGAATGGAACATGTCAGCTATATTTGTGGCATCAAAATGCGGGCATGAAGAAGAACAAGAAGAGGGTCCAAGAAGAAGAAGAAGAGGAAGGAAGAGCCGGTTTGGGCGTGCTTTGGGTCCGTGTCTGGAGGCGGCCGACACCAACTCCACTCCCGGCGAGTGTGTTGAAGCGTAGAATTTGTCCTACTAACGTGCCCCTCGGAACTGGCACAAAAACCATCCCGGATTTAAAAGAAAGTGAACAAGACGTTCCCCGCATTTTTTCTTCTTCCGGTCGCCGCTGGAATTTGCCCGCAGCTATTTTTTCCGTCTGCTTATTATTATTATTCTTCTTCGAGCTTCCCCCTGATGCGGCTCTTTGCTCTTTAGAAGCCAAAGAGGCATATCTGGGAAAAAAAGGGGGAAGGGTCACGCGAGAGGGCCG
The DNA here is from genome assembly GCA_905338405.1 of Notodromas monacha. Lineage (NCBI taxonomy): Eukaryota > Metazoa > Arthropoda > Ostracoda > Podocopida > Cyprididae > Notodromas > Notodromas monacha. The sequence goes on along the minus strand of CAJPEX010004381.1, from coordinate 19,925 downwards.
CGGTTCGAATCCCAGCTCTGGAGGATATTTTTTTTCGCGCGAAAAATTCTGAAACTGTGTGTTTTTTTCTCCCAACGCATTACCTAATTTCCATTCGGGACTCACGTGCTTTTTGCCTCCCAAAAAATACAATCTAAACAAAAAATAGTTCTAAAAGTGCTGATATTCTCTGCAAAGAAGTTATTTACAAGTAATTACAAGCAAACACCTCATTCAAAATTATTCATCCATTTTTTATTGTTCAGGAATTTGTTTTCAGAATCTAACTCACAGATGTTTATAGGAAATTGCGAATAAATTGACAATGATGGTTTGTTTTAAAGTCTGGTTAGTTCTGTACATACAGTATTGAAAAGCAGTACAGTATTTTGTTTCATTTGTTGTCATTTGATTCATCACTGCTGCAGATTTAAAATCTTTGTTTCTTTAGAGGATAAAGTAGAAAATTTAATTATTTGACAAAATGTTGACTATGAAATTGTAAAAAAAGTCCAGCCAATCTAGGTTTAATTGAAATAAAAGCAATCAAAGATGGGTGTTTGGAAATTTTGGATGCTAATGGGTTAATTTTACAGGCTTGATTTGGGGTTCAATATATTTTCTGTTTTCACTGACGCCCCCTCAATAAGTTTGAAAAAATATTGGAAGACCAAAACTAGCAGGCATCACGTGTAAGGACTCGGTTCGAATCCCGACTCTGGCATCTTTTTTTTTAAATACAGTACTTCCCAGGAGTTTTCTGTTGATTTTAAATCCTGATGCACTGGGAAAATTGTTATTCTTCTCCTTTTTCTCCTCGGATTTCAATGAGGTTCACATAATATGGACCCGGTTTGGATTCCCTGGCCAGGTCAATTTATTTTCTCCTTCTCTCTCTCTACCTTTTGTCCTGTAATAACTTTCTCCTCCGGACTCGCGGGAAACGGATCACAGAGGTTTTTGAAATTCTCTGGGCTGCTGCTTGTGTAATTTTTGTTCTTCTCTCTCTGGGAGTTTTTCCTTCCCCTTGACAGGTAAAATTCTTGCAAGGAATTGATGACGGCCTTTATTGTGGGAGGTGGGAGAAAGTGTGGAATTCTTGAATGGACTTGTTCCCGGTTATGGACATTCTTGGGGTTCAAGTGTTTCACTCCTTTCTGGAGAAGATGAATCAACTTCATGTTCCATGTGCATCCTGGGTCGCTTTTTTATTTTTTTGCTGCATTACTGTACATTTTTGAAAGATTGAGTGCCATGGGTCTTTCAGGAGGAATGAAAATTTACAACTGCAGCCATATATTTACCCTCTCCATGGGTATTTGTGTTGGACCCATCCTAATGCAAAATTATTTCTTCTTTCTCTTTCAATGTGTGTGTGTATTCAGCAAAAAGTAGTTGCATCTAATTAAGACACTCAGAAAATCCAAGATAATGAAGAGGAAACAGTTGATTGCATTCCAGTTGGAGGAAGAGGAAAATTAATCAAATTCTTCCTGACTGTGTTCATTTGATTCAGATTAATCTTAAAATCAGAAAGATGCATATCTTTAAAGACATGTGGGAGCCCTAGACAGGAGCAGAAAAGAACTTGTTAGCTTCCTTTTGTGGGATTTAGAAAGTAACATATGCCATGGTTTGTTGAGGAAATGGGAAAATCAATCCTACATGACAAGTGATGCTGTGGGAAACCAGTTTCCTAGTCTGGAACCAGGACAATAGCTTCTTGTCAGTGAGGCTTTTGAGTGATTTTTATTTCTTATCTTGGATGTGGGGGAATTGCTGGGGTGGAGCTGCAATTGAATTGATCAGGCCCACAGTAACTTCAAATGACCATACTTTTTGGTTGCACACTAAAGGAATGGTCAGAGAATCTTACTCTAGATGGTATTTTTTGGTTTTAGAATTGGTTTCTTCAATTGCAACTTTAACTTTTGAAATGTCTTACCTATGCCATAACTCACATGTTTCAAATTTTAATAACATGCATTTGAAGAGCCTGCAAATTTATTCAGTACATGGAAGTGTATCTGCTGAGTATCTGCTCTTGTCTGTATCTTGTCAAGTTTAACCATTGTCCAACCAGAGTATGGTTAATGGAAAGATCCAGTAAAAGTAAACAATTAATTTTTAAAATCACGTTTATATGAATCCACCAAATTTTGAGAAGTCAAGATACTGGCAAAACCTATGAACCGATCCTTAAATGTAATATTCCTGGATTTGAACTTAGTCCAAGCAACACAGGAGACACTTTGAAACTTATTGAAAATGCTCTAATATTGGATCCCACTGAAAACATCATTTTTCTTATCATAGGACCATCAGGGCACAAAAATGTCAATACTGTAATGAAAAATCTATGAAATTGAGATTTTTAAAAGCACAACAGAGACCTCAAAATGTGCTGCAATAAGGAAAAATTGGTAGCAATGCAATTTTAGTGAGTGCAATTTTAGTTTAGTTATCATACTGTATTAACAAAATGTTGGACTGTATACTTGAACCATGATTACTTGTCTTTCTGAAATTCTCAATTCACATAGTTAGAAACAAATAATTTCTTTTCTTCTTTTAGAATTGTGGGTGAAAAACTCAGTTTGACAAAGTTTTAAAATTACTTTTTTGTAAATTTCAATGCCAACATAATTCTCATTAGAAAATGAAGACCCAGTTGAATAGGACAATAAATCAGAATCTTCAAAGGCAGCTTGCTTAGATGAGAAAAAAGTGTTTTAAGAAATATCTAGGAAAGTTCAAGGTGTATTACTTACAAGTGGTTGTAATGTTTTTACTGACTGTTAACATCTACAGCACATGTTTTAACTGCATATAATAGGTATGTATTATGCTTTCCCTCACCTAAACTTCCAATGGGGACAACACTTATTTGAGTAGGGGTTGATCATAATATAAAATTGGCAAGGCATGATACACTTGTTTAGACGTGTCCTGGGTGTATCTCTTACATGTTTTGAAGTCACTTACTAGATGACTTAACTAGGTAGGTGTGGGTTTGTGTTTGTGGACTTTATGAGAAAAGCAATAGAATATGAACTCCTTGTTGAATAGGTTGAAAATTGTGAGAATAATGCACATTACTGGAGATACTTTCTGCAAGTTTTAAAATATTCTTGCATTTTCAACAGATGGGAAAGTAGCAGAGTAAGGTAAAGTCACTAAGGTGGGAAAAGTTGAATGAAGGTGTGTGTGTGTGTTCAGGAAAGGGGAGGGGGGGAGATCAGAATGAAAATGCTTCTCAAGGGGAGGTATACTGTGGGGGGGGGGGGGGGGGGGGGGGGAGGGGGGGCAAAAGGGGGGGTAATGAAAATGCTTCTCAAGGGGAGGTATACTGTGGGGGGGGGGGGGGGGGGGGATGAGAGAGCATAAGTGGGGCAACCTTGACAGCCTTGTGGAGAAGCCGACCGGATGGGGATCCGTAAGAGGAAAGTGGCGCCCACTCCTTTATTTTTAACAACTTGGAAAGGGATGCGGGAGAGGTTCATTCCCCTCCCAGCGCCTGGTAACACATAGCGGTCAAAACGTTCAGAGAGGGAAGGACACCGGGGTGCTGGGAGGGAGATGGTCTTGTGGGGCCGCCCGGCGCATCCCACTGCCCTTCATTCCAGCTCCGCGCCACTTGGTGGGTGTAGGATGGGTGAGTAACTCCTCTGGCAGAAATACTACACTTTTAGACAGCATGCACCGATTTCCCATGTCCCAAGTGGAAGGCACACATCCATTCCCAGGTCAACTGGAATTACAAAAAAAAATGCAATGAAGGGGAATATTGTATATTTCACTCTGAATTTTTTCATATGCTGTACTTTACTACATACATATTAATAGGAAAGACTCAATGATTGAGACAAAGGTTTTTGTATGTGCCTTATCAACCCCTATGATAAAAAGTACTCAATTCCAGGTCATGCACTGCTTTCAATAGCCAAAGATTAGGCTACTCTAGATCAGCTATTATAAAGTAAAATCCAGTTTGTGTTACATGTTTTTAATTGTTTTGAACAGTGTTGAGTCATTTAGTTTTGGTTTTCGTAGTCCAAGGAATGTTTAAATTGACTGATGATAATTTTTACAATGAGACATTTGTAATTATGCCGTAACTGCAGAAATTTTGATACTTGCAGTCTGGAAATTGCTCCTTATTTAATTTTATGATCTAAGCATGATTGAAGCTTGAAATTCAAGTTTGAAATGCCTGTTTATTTAGCAGTGTAGAAGAGACCAGTTTACAATAGATGAAAACTTGAGGATAATGTGGAAATATAGATTTTCAATGCAACTAAGCAGTATTCTGTCACTGAACTGTGTATAAATTATGTATTGGACTCCTTCTCTTGAACCAGATGAGTTCATTGTCCTATTTATAGTGAAACTCATTAAAGATAATTTAAGAGGATCAGTGCTGGAGGTTTCTAATGCAGGAGACTGCATGCATCAGTCCACAAGCACCCTTGTTTATTGCCCAGTTGGTAGACTCTTTCAAATAATGGAATCCTCAACAGAATGGATTGAGTTCATCAACAAAGGGACTTATGTGCAACAATGAAATAAGTAACTCTCGTATGACAAAGGATTTTATCAATGGATAGTAGAACCAGGAGACGTTTTTTTTTTCTGAGTAAGTTTGGGAAAAATGATCAGTTCACTCTGTGATCCACGTCCAAAAATCTCAATGCAGTATTATGTGACCAATAATGAAACTTTGTGCAGTTTACGATGAATATTGGAGCAGTGCTTAATTTTTTTAATATCATACAATCAGATCGCTTACATTATAATGAGGAGTAAGTCCAATAGCAAAGTGTGATGGGTCTCGGGTAGCCTACCTATTGCTACACCATCATTGGTCACCCCCAGGGGGGCAGTAACTGTTCGTCGCCCGGCGCAATCTTTTTTTTACTATATTTATATCCATGTATATATCTCCTGTCTGATTTCCGCGCAGGACCCAGAGAGAGAGTCAGACAGTCTCCTAATTTAGACAGCGCCTCTGTCCTTCTCTTTCCGGGGCTTGCTGTTGGCTGCTTAGCACCAGCACTAAAAGCTGCCCGCTTTCCTTTTTAGTTTGTCTTATACATGCAAACGCTTGTCCGCGTGAAATGACTTGAAGGGGGGGGGGGGGGCCAGGTTTTTGTGCCTAGNGCAAGCTGAGTCCCACACAACTCCGTTGGCCGCCGCGCAGAACGGACGTGTTTCGCCGGTCACTCTTTTGGAAGGGACCGTGTCCAGTTGGGTGATCACATGTCCTGCATTTGAATTTGTCCACTGAGTGCTAGGTGCTGCAAGTAAAGTTTGTTTGGCAAGTGTCTGTGATGATGCCTCTTTTGGGTTACAGAGTACTTTCATGATAGGGTTAACTTCACGTGGAATCTGTGGTGGTGTCTATATATATACGTATAACTGAAGTGGACTCTAGAGCAAAATTCAAGGGACCAGAAAAAATAAATTGAGAATGGGAAGATGACTCTGTGGGACTAGAAAAATTGTGTCATGCAGTGAAAATTATTGCAGACAAATTTTTGTAGAGAGAGAGAGGGCCCCTCTGTAAATATAGGTCAGGTGCTATTATGGGATCTCATCATCCTATACATGTTATTGAGGTTGGATCCTTGATAATGTATGATATGTATAGTCAGTGGTGTTTTATATGTATGTCTTCATTTCCAAGTTGGTCCTGAGGATTGATATACAGTATAACGTTCTGGAGATTATCTGTTTCTGCTGGTGGTGCTTTTGGCAGCAGTGTCATCAGATGGGATCTTCTCAGTCAATGGTGTTTTTCTTTTTGGGGTGCCAATTCCCTCTTGATTTTTTGGGTTATCTGAGCCTTTCAAGGTGTGGTTATTTTTATAAAGTAGAGATATAACTGCTGGGAGTCCCAGTTGCAGTTGGATCCTCTTGACTGAAAGCCAGCTGTTTGAGACCTGAAACTATGTGCCTTTGCCTTCTACTTTATTGGGCTGCAAAATTGGAATGTTCCAAAGTGAAGATTTTTTCATTGCAAGTGTAGTGGGATCCCCTAAGTTGCAGTTTTAATTTTACTGAGTTTGTCTGAGAATCACATAGTAGAGAGAAATACTATTTTTAGTGCTTTGGTATAGTGTCTATGAAGAGGGATTCCCCATCAGTATGATTCAATTCATATGTGCAAATTAATTTGTTCAAAGTGGTTTTGCATCTGCTCAATTGGTGTTGATCCAGTTTTAAAAACTTTCTAAAAGTGTATCCCTGTCTCCTGAATGAATCCCTCCTATGTGGGTTATTTGATAATAGCATATACAGTACTATGATTTTTCTGGTGCTGTTTGCAGTGTTGGTGAGGTTTCACCACTTACACTTGGATCTTTATCTAAGCAGCTGCAGTTGAGTGGTGTGTCTGAATTTGGTTTTGAAAAATAATCAGCAACTGCTTATTGATCTTCTAATAATTGGATATCTTCATTCCTATCAATCTTAGCAGGTTGCCAGAACCATCAGTAGATCTTCTAATACTGCATCTGGAAAGTTAAACCAAAATTTTACATTTCTGGAGGTATAATTGCAGGTTAGACTTTCTATATAGAGAAGATGGAAAGTATGCAAAATTTCAATTAAATAGTCTATTCACCAGGATGTGATATTTGAGAAAGACCTTTCACGCGGAAAACATTCTGGGGAGGGGGGGAAAAGACCACCCCCACCAAACGTCTTCACCACGACTCCTCATTATTCCCACACATCGGCCGTCTACCGCGTCAGTAGCGGTCCTGAGCAACAGAGTGTGACGTCTTTGGTGATCTTAAATGTTCTTCCTGTTTGTTCTGTCAAAGCCCTCAAAAAGTGAATAGAATTTGTCGCATCAGAAACCCGGTTTAGTTTTCCTTTGGCCTCAAACAGGATCCGTATATTTTTCTCAGATAGTAAAAAATCAGCAGAAACTTATGTAATCCCCCCGTTCTATTTCTGACTCAATTTTTTGACGCATCTTTTTCCTGTGACAAATGGGGTAATTTGGCCCATCATGGAGAGATTGGAAAAAGATTCCGCCGAGGTTGACCTAGTTTTCTGCGGAATGACGCTGCGAATATTGAGAAGGGACTGTAAAAGGAAGTAAAAAGCTTGATAGTTTTTTTCGCTTTCGTTTTTAGTAATTATTGGACATTTATGATGACAGCTATAGATATTCCGGTTTTCTTGAGGCCCTGAGTAAATCCAGGTCAATACTTCAATGCATTACTGCCTCATTTGAATGGAGTGTAGATCAGTTTTTCTCTTTCTGATCTGAGAGTTTTTTTTCAGGAATCCTTTTTTATTTTTTGCAGGTGTACCTTTTATATTTGAGGCAAGAATTTTCTCTTCTGCTTTTGAAAGTTATGGAAGATTTAATTTTTTTATATTAGCGTTTTATTTTCCAAAACAAGGTACTGCATAAGAAAATGACTTCACTTTTGCACATTGATTGTTGAATAGTTTTCAAAATATGATTATAGGTTTTAAATTAATTAGTGATATGTCATAAAAAGAAAAGACAACGTCTTCAATTTTGTTTTTATTTCTAATGATTAAGATTTTTTTCCAATTTAAAAATTTCAATTCTTTTGGTTATGCATTATAGTAGCGCCATCTGGTTTTTTGGAGGGAATTAATATTTTTATTAAAGATGTTTTTACTGATGAAATTTGGTCAAATTGCAGATTTTTTTGCACCATTGGGTGTTGCTGAATATTTTTTATGTGGTTCAATTAATTTTTGGATTTTGGTAAGAATTTTGGGGACTAAAACCTTGTTGAATTTTGAAAAATCATTCTTTCATTTAGTGTGTTTTAAAATGTTTGCTGTGGTAAAATTTTTATTAGTATGGCAAAATTTTTGTGCCAAATTGAGAACCTCCTCAAGAATTTTTTTGAAGTAGGAAACGCTAGGATTTTTTTTTCCGCATCTGCAGTTTCCCGAGATGTCGCTTTTGCCGTGCATTACAGCGCCATCTGTGCAGAAAGTGCTGGGATTAAATGGAAGGATTCAGGCGTAAAATGGAGGCAATTTTAGTGCTCACGTCACGGCCACCATCACTTTCACATGCGAAAACTTTTTTTTTGCATTTCATTCTTGAAGAAAAGTGGGTGTTGGCAGCGTGAAATCACAGCCGATTTCACCTCGTTTCCCCCCTGCATATTTTCCCGTTTTTTTTGTTGTTGTTGTTGTAGGTGGTCTTTTCTCAGTTAAAAGAGGTCGAGGCGAAGAACTTTCACGGGTTGCTGAGTCATTGCGGAACTGGGCTGTGAATTTGTCAGTGACTGATTGTTGATTGGTTTTCATTTTTCTTTTTTGCAGACGGCTTGTTGTTTTGTTGCCAGTCTTCCTTGTTGAGTTTTTGTTGTTGTTTTTATTTATTTATTTATTTTCCTCTCGCGGAGAAGAAGTGAGTGAGGAAGAACCCAGGAATATTTTATTTAAATATTTTTGGTCTTCGGAATTTTCATCACTTCGCTGCTGTTCTGTTGGCTGGAAGCGTGACAGTCGCTGGTTTTTTACTGGTTAGCTGTTCTGCGGTTCCCTGAACAACGCGTCACAAACGGTAAGTTTTTCTTATGTGTTTTTTTAAACGAATATTTTAATGTTTTTTTTCCCTGGGGAAAAATACTGTGTATATTGTACTGCATTTTTGTTGTTGAAAATCAGCAAGGGAAATGAGACGCGCGCGGATCGTAAAATTGTTACAATTTGAGAAGAAAAATGTGTGCGAATGTGCGATGAATTCTGAGAAATGTTGGTGAAGAAAAACAATTTCAAGCACCGAGATTTGATATTTTTCTGTTCTAGAAATTTAAAAAATGCGTGCTTTATTTAAAGAAAAAAGTTGGATGGAAATTGTGAGTCTGTTTTGAAAATTTCCAAGACTTAATGCAAATTTAAGGTGATTCTTGAAATGTGCAGATGGATTTCTTCTGAAAATTTAAGGTGTCATTGACTATTTATGATATTCAGCAGCTCAAATTACTATAGTTTTATGCAGATTTTATTTTCTGTGCAGATTTAAAATATTATTTGTTATTTGTCAAAATACTTCTTAAAATTTTAGCTCTTGAAAAAATGCATTTCCTTTGAGGATTTGATTTACTTTTTATTTTAATGAAACCCTTGAAATTTTTTATCATGCAAATTATTTTCTTATGTAGATTTGAAATGAAATTGACTCTGATGCAACCCTTAAAATAATTGCTCATAGAAATGTATTTCTGATGAGCATCTTAGACAGCATGGGTTCTAAAACATGCCTTAAACTTTTTGCACCTGCAAATAAATCTCTTGTGCAGACTTGGTTCATGCGAATTTTGTTCATGTGCTGCATAAAATATCATTTGTTATTCGACAAACCACTCTTGGAATTTTAGCACTCACAAATGCATTTCCTTTGAGGATTTTATACTTCTTTGATTTTAAGAAAACCCTTGAATTTTTGCTTATGCAAATTATTTTCTTATGCAGATTTGAAATAAAATTGACTCTGATGCAACCCTTAAAATAATTGCTCCTAGAAATCTATTTCTGTTGAGCATCTTAGACAGCATTGGTTCTAAAACATGCCTTAAACTTTTTGCACCTGCAAAAACATCTCTCATGCAGATTTAAGACACCATATTAAATTAATATTTCCTGCTTATGCATTTCCAAAACAATATGGTTTCTAAGAATAAGTAGTATTGTAAGTATCTTTCAAGAGAATGGCATCTATTATCAGAGTAGAAACGTGGCAGTGTTTCTTTCAATTAACACCTCTACCATTTTGTTCCGTTACTAGGTTTTTTTCTTAGCTTTTTGTTTTTAGTTAGATAATGGAACCAGAATGAGGAACGCGTGGGAAAAAATTCGTGTTAAATGGACCAAATTACGAGGCGTCTTTTCCGCCTTTTTTTTTGACACGGTTTTCTGAACAGACACTTTTTTTGGAGTTTCTGCTGAACATTGCGATTTTGTTGTTTTTTTGTTGCTTTCATTTTGACCTGCCAATCGGTTCTGTTTTGAGATGCTATTTTTAATCTGTGATATTCTTGCACAGTATAATTTTGTCTTCCTGAGGGAAAATTTTTTCATTTAGGTTTTGTCAATTATTTTTTTATCCTGTTGTTTGTTTATGCACAGATCTCCGTGAAATAATATTCAAATATTTTTTTCTTCAGATTAAATGATAAATCTTGGGACTAAAAAAGCTAGTCATGCTATCTCAAATCTTCCCCATTGATTTTCTGTTTCAACTCTCCACCTACTTGATGAATCAGTTGATGACCGTGTGCCACACTAAAAGACGACAATAGGTTGAACTGGGAGGGAAATGTTAAGTAGCTGTATCTTGGGTGTGTCCCATTCCTTCCGGGAAGGAAACAATCAGCCTGAAGCCTTGGATTGTTTCATGTTGAAGGAAAAATATTCGCAAAATATTCCTTGAAGCATTTTTGTCTGCCTCTTTAAAGCCCTACTATGAATGGTTCCAGAAAATAATTCCCTGTTGCTTCGAGGAGGAAAGGTTGGGCTAGTCATCCTATCTCAAATCTTCCCCATTGATTTTCTGCTTCAACTCTCCACCTATACTTGATGAATCAGTTGATGACCGCGTGCCACACTAAAAGACGACAGTAGGTTGAACTGTGAGGGAAATGTTAGAAGAGCTCTGTCTTGGGTGTGTCCCATTCCTTCCGGGAAGGAAGAAATCATCCTAAAGCCTTTGATTGTTTCATGTTAAGGAAAAATATTCGCATAATATTCCTTCAAGCATTTTTGTCTGCAGATTTTAGAGCTCTATGTTGGGTGTGTCCCATTCCTTCCGGGAAGGAAGAAATCATCCTAAAGCCTTTGATTGTTTCATGTTAAGGAAAAATATTCGCATAATATTCCTTCAAGCATTTTTGTCTGCAGATTTAAAACCCTACTATGAATGGTTCCAGAAAACTATCACCTGTGGCCTCAAGGAGGAAAGGTTGGGCTAGTCATACTATCTCAAATCTTCCCCCATTGATTTTCTGCTTCAACTCTCGTCCACCTACTTGATGAATCAGTTGATGACCGCGTGCCACACTAAAAGACGACAGTAGGTTGAACTGTGAGGGAATTGTTAAATAGAGCTCTGTCTTGGGTGTGTCCTATTCCTTCCGGGAAGGAAACAGAATACAAGGTTGATGCCTTTTAGCCTGTTATCCGCATCTGCGTGAACGGGGTCGCGGTCCGCGGATCTTATAACTGGGCACTGGGCTTAATTGCCAAGTCGACGCTGTCGGCAACACCGTGTCCTCGTCACTCGACTGCCCTTATTTTTTATGCACATCTACTTTACATTCATTCATTCATTCATTCATTTCTTCCTGCGTCTTATTTCCCCCTGCTTCTTTCGTGTAAAGACGAGTCCCGTGATTCTTACAGCTGTTCTGGAGTATAGTCGTCCACGCCACACAATCGTAACACTCTCGGGATAATGAGCTTCTCCGTTGGTAATTAAAGAGAAGAATAAGGTGTCGGTTTTATTTTGTCGCCTTGCTCGGAAATCAGAGCAAGAAAATTCTTGTATTGTACCGTGATGAGAATGAATTGCCTATAGGCCACCAAAACTTATTTATATTTCTACTAAAAAAACGGAAATCGAAAATTCCTGCCTTCATAAAATATTTGGTTACTTGGAATTTTGTGCCTGTGTTTGGATTACTGTCCCTGATTTTTTGCTGAATTTTATTTAAAAGAATTTTTTGAAGTGGGAAATTTGCATATTTTAGTCTTGGAAAATGTTTTCAATTTTTGAAGAAAAGTAATGGATAAAATGAAATTTTTTCTCATTCATTCAAGAAATGCCTTTAGTTATTCTAAATTTTATTTTTGTCTTAAAAGAAAATTCCTGGTGAGGCCTATACAATATTTGGTTACTTGGAAAATTTACCCCATGTTTAGATGAGTTTCTCTGGTTTTTTCACTGAATCTTTTACAAAGAATTTTTTGAAATAGGAAATTCACATTTTTCACTCCCAGCAAATCTTTCCAATTGTCAAATGAGAGTGGGGGGAGTATAAATTCATAAAAAAATAAAATCATTTTTTTATTTATTCAAAAGGTGCTTTTGTTTCTTCCAAAATGTTAATTCATCTTGAAAGAAATGTGAGGTCACTATCTGACTACATTTAAAAAATGTAATTACACAATAGAGCATTTCTCAGTCTTTTGAATGGTTTGAGTTAGAGATTGAAAACATGTAATTACTATTTTTCAATTTGTTTGCCTTCAAATAAAATGTGGAGGAATCCTCCAGCCATGCAAGAAATACTGTACTGTAGTTGGAAATTGCTCTAATTGTGCTTTTACACCCTGTCTTAATTGGTGAACTTAGTACAGTACTGTAACTACAGTAACTAATTGTTCAACAGCGAATTTTAATGTAGCAGCATGTTTTACACTAAAATAACAACTGCTAGGTCATGAAACAATTCATTATACTTTAAAGATATAATCATTGCATCTGTAATAAAGGAAGTTTAATTGTCTCTAATTTTTTTGCTAAGTTTTGAATTTTTAAAAATATTTAGCTGACTGAAAAGTGACTGTGATCAAATATTTTATGGTTTCTGAGAAAATTCAAATTGTAGAAATAATTTTTTCCTCCAATTTTTGAAATTGATCCAGGTCACAAAACACAAGTCTGCAATCATTCAATTTGAGAAAGGAACTCCCCTGATTTTAAGCCTGGAGAATATAAATGTACTGTAGATTCTAGAGTGGAACCGAAAACCTTTTGGACAAGGACTAGCCAAGCAAAATTAAAGCCGAAATAAATCCAAGTATTATATGCAAAATAAGAATCCTGGGGATGTTCATTATGAGTTTTTCAAGCGTGAAGAGGAACAAACAGGAAGTTTTTTTGGCGTGGTTTCTTCATTCATGGGGGTTCATAATTGGAGCGGAACAGATTTTTATTTTCCTGTGTCCTCCATCCATAAAAGCATGTTTTCATTCCCGTTTGTCTGTCCAATAAGAAGGAAATAACAACATCACCACAGAGACTAATTTATTGATTTTTACTGTACTTTTATTCCACTCAGGTTCATTCATGATTCTGAAGTGCAGATTTTCTGAATTTTTCTACTTTGGCTAAATGGAAAATTTTTGTTGAGGAACTTGAAAAAAGCTGGAATTTATTTTGAAAATCACGCTTAGTTTGATGCATGTATAATGCATTGCATTGCTTGTGATTCATCACAGAACTCCTGTGAAAAATGAGGATTAATTTCAAGGCAGAATCCCAAACATGACTTCATTTTGTAAACAGCTCCCAGAAAGGTTGCTTCAAACATACTCTATTAAAAATTAAAAAAATAAGTTAATATCCTGAACACTTGCATTTCAAATTATCCTCAAAAATGAAAGCTTCCTGATCATGTGTCTCCTGTCAGCTCTCTGTGTATAGTCTTAATGTATAAGGGATGTCTTTTATGACTCCCAAGAATAGAAACAAATCTTGACGAAAGACTCATCCCTGTCTAGTATATATTCTTTAAATTATCGCAATACTTTTACAAAAGTCGGAAGTGTTTGTCAAACGAAAAGTCTTTTGATTGACGCCTGACTTGCTGCGAAGCAATAAAAAAAAAAGAATGCGCCTCCACCGGGACTCGATCCCGCGACCTTTGGCTTGACATCTCAACTGCCCGCGTTAATCGTCCCAATTCGAAACAAATGAGGGGAAAAGAAATAAAGAAGTTCGATCCCCCCCCGGGGGGGGAGAGGGGGGGTGGATTTGTTTCTTTCTCCTCACTAATGCAAACAAATGAATACGGGGAGAGAATGTGGTTCATGTGGCAGGAATTAGAGCGAGGTTCCAATGAGTCGGAAGAATACAAGGAACAACAACTGAAGAGAAGAACAAGTACAATATTGAATAAAAAAAACACACACACACACAAAAAAAAAAAGAAGATGCCTCAGGCGCTGTGTTTGAATTAACCTCGCGGTGCGTGTGCCTACGTGTATGTGTGTGTGTGTATTGACGCTGTTCTCAGACCGCGGGAACGAGGTCACACACGCATACGTGTCTCGTCCGCCGTACCTGTCCGCCAGGGGGCGCTATAAATTTTTTAAAAATTCCTCCAGTAGACCCTCTATAAAGTTATTATGGTTGCTGAAATATTTTCAGAAGGGACTGTATTTCAAATTCGCTGCTTTCAAGTTGAAATTTGTGAAAACATTTCAGATGCAGCTCTTAGTCTCTCCTGATTTACTTTACCCACCAGGGAGCCTCAAGAAACTTTGAAAATTTCCTCCAGTAAGATGTTCAAAGTGAAGAGTACAGTAATTTATTTACAACAAGTATATAATCCTTTTAAAATGATTCACACTGAATATTAGATTCAACGGGCAAACTTAGATACAGCTCAACTGATTTCCCTGACTGCCAGTGAAATCTTCAAAATTCTTATTTCAGAACTTTCAATGTCAGGTAGAAAACTTGTTCACCCTTCCTGGTTGAAACAGGAATAACTTTAAATTTAAAACACATGGAAATTATTGGCATCTGCTGAGGTCAGTCTGCTTTTCAGTGCTGTTTTATTGCATGTGAACCAAATGATGTACTGTATCTGAAAGCTGGGCATGTTCAATGCTATCAATAATCATTCCTTATGTTTGAGTTATGTAGAATTCTCAAACAATGTCACCCAGAGCCGGTTTTCCAGCTCTGATGTCCTGGAATTAAATGCTTTGCTTTCCATGCAAGTGAAAGTAAATAATCTGCTGAGGATACAAGAGAAAAAAAAGTTGCCGGCTTTGGGATTCGATATCGGGTCCTTCCGCGTGGGACCTCCTTTCTTCAGCTCCATCTATAAGAACTTGTTGTAGGACCCCATGAAGTCGTGGGGCACTAAAACTCGGTTCAGTGGGTAGAAAAGATTTAAAAAAAAAAAACTAAAAAAAAGAGAGGGGGGGGGAGAGACTGAAATTGGTTCAGGAAAACCGGTTTCCGGTGCTTCTGTGTCCCCCCGGCGACCGTTTTCTGGTTTAGGTTCATAAATCATTTTCCCTTCTCCCCCCCCCCCCCCCACACCTCTTATGTTCTCTTTCTCCCCCTGAAGCCCAATTCTTCTTAGTGGGTTCCAGTTGGTTTGCAGGTGGGTTTTGATGCATAATTTTTCTTGAGAAATCCCAGAACCGGCGGTTTGAAAAAAAAAAATTAGAATAATTTGTGTTGCTGTCGTCTGGGTTAACGTTTTGCACGTGACATCCGGTTGAACATCGTCTGAATAAACGTGAAAAAAGTGTAATGCCTTATTATTTTTCCGATGAGTGCTGAAGTAGAGAGAAAAAAGGGTTCTGCAAATTGGGGGTTGCGGAGGGCCCCATTTCGAATCCCGCTCCGGGCGAAGTTTTTTTTTGTTCTCCTGCTTGCAAATGGGGACTTTTTTTCCCCCACGTCTCTCGAGATTAATGTTTCGATTTCCTCTTTTTTCTTGTGTGCATACGACTTCCGGTTTTGTGGGAAGTAACGAGAGGTTATGTAGGTGAAAGAACGCCCTTCCGAAAATCCAGGTTAAATTGAACCGGTTTCCAAATCCCCTCCGATTATAAGTTTTTTTTCAGCCGGTGTATTTTTTTTTCTCAATGTTTGAATACAAATTGGTTTTTCCAGTTTTTATGAGGGTCATTTCTAGAAATCACTCTTTTGTATTTGCTCGATCGTGCAGAACGGGATACAGTTTGACAATGTCAATAAGGAACAACATTTTTATTTATTTATTTTCTGAAGAAATGTGTACCAACTTGAAAAATCCAGGACCGGTTTCGAATCCCGCTCTGGGCGGAATTTTTTTCCGCCGCTTTTTTTTGCTCCCGGTCGTTTTGGTTTAACGGTCTCGTGAAGCCGAGCAATTAAGCGTATCAAATTACCCAGTGGAATGTTCATTTCATTTTCTATTTTTTTGTTGTTCAATTTAAACACATGTGTGTTTTTTTCTCGCATGGACTCGATCCATTTCTGCGTGGACAGAGCAATTAAGCGGTCGTTTTCACGACGTGTTATTAAGAGGTTGTATTTTTTTTTTTTATTTTGATGTGTTTGTTGCGCTCTGTGACCTCGGTTAGTCGTGGGGGGTCGTGTGAGCTTTAATTGCGATAATTGTCGGTTTCTAATTTTTTTTTCCGGTGGTTAATTTTTGTTGTTGTATAGTTTGGCGTCATTTAATGTGATGTATGACTTGGGTCACGTGACACAAACGAGGGCTAATTTTTTTTTCGCGCTGAGATTTTCTGCTCGAGGAAACATTTATTACTGTGTAAATTAGACGAATGAAGAATGGATTTAGTTTTCTGAATATTTTTTGATTAATGGTGCTGGGAAAATGTCGAGTTGGTGTTTTGAAATTCTGGTGATAAAATATTGCACAAACTGCAGACTTTCTAAAAGGTTAATGAGCTGTAATTGCTCAATGAGTATATTTATAACATTTTGTCTGACTGAAAGATCATCATATATAAGCAACAAAATGCAGGAAAAAAGAATGTGCTAATTAAAAAAAATTCTTCAGCTGATTATATCTATTTTTTCTTCTTTTCCTTAATATTTTGCATGGTTTAATTTCACCTGCACAAGAAATTAATGTTGCTGTGTTAACTTTTTGTTGTCATGTTTTGAGCTGAAATTGTCATTTAGAAATGTGGTATTTTTTTGGTAATTTTGTGGAATTGATGCATAAAAATCCTTGAAGTTTAGTGAATTTGAGACAGGAGCTGAGATATTATATTATGATTAGTTCTGATCTTCTCAATAATTTTTAATTCAAAGGCACATGTTCACAAAAATTGCTTGAGTGAAAGTTAATTTCCATTGAGAAAAAGCACCACATTTTTTAATGTATATGATGAGGTGCAAGGAATAAACTCAGTAAATTTTTACTCAAAAGTAATTTCAGAAGGAGATTCAATTTCAGTTAATTATTTGAATTTACTGTATTTGAAAAATTGTGTTCACTTTTCTACCTCCTGTAAATGAATTATGGAAGTTTTTTGGTTCAAGTTATATTTATAAATTAATTTTTTCCAGTTCATGGGGACTAAAGAAAAACTTGAGGCGTGGCTCAGAAAATATGGCGTCTTTGAAAAAAAAACGGGACTTGTATAAATCGCGATAGAATTTCATCCCACGCTTTCCCCCCCCCCCCTCTAAAAAAAACAGATAAAAACCTGAATTAATTCGCGATATATTTTTGGCACAGATGTTCTGGGTTCCAGGGCACAGGAGAAGAAAACCCCCTGAGGGTTCTGACGCTCAGTACCCGCCCCCATCGTGTTCTAATTTTTAGTCGTTGTTATACATTTATTTTTTATTTTTTTGGCACTCTTATAATTATACAAATGGGTTCCAGCACGGTTCGAATATGCATGAAGCACCGGTTATGCTGTGGAGGATATTGACCTACCTTACGGCCTTAATTCATGGCTTGGTCATGTCGTTCATCAATCCCACCAGTACACTGGACTTTTTCAGTACAGTATACAATAAGGAAAAAAAATAAATAAATAAAACAAGAACCCTGTATATGTTTTATTTTTATTTTTATGTTGCTTGAAAGTGAAAGGAGAACAATTACAGTATTTGTAAGTTGAGAGCCACACAGAAAAAAAAGTTGTGGAAACTGATGAGGTTTTGTTTTTGTGGTAAATAATCCCAAGATTTCAATTTGTGAATTCTGATGAAAAATGTAGATTTAAAAGCCAAATTTAGGTTTCTCTGCTTGATAATTACTTGATGAAATTGGATTACTGTGAAATTTTTAAAGTATTTTATTGTTGATTTCCAGCTTGAGGAAAATCCTGAAATCTGGGTTTATTTTTGATTTTTGTTATATGAAGCAAAGAATCGCGTTTTTTTTTTACGTTCATGGATTGTGGTGAGAAAATATTTTTGCAAAATCGTAGAAAATGAGGCCATGTTATGGACGAATTAGGCATTTCTCCACTAATTTCCAGACGGATTGGAATATTCAACGGATTTTTCCTTCAATTTCCAGCATGAACAAAATTTGGGAAATGGATTTTTGTTTTTTATGAGGAAGAAAATTCTATGCTTTGCGATTGTGGATTATGGTGAAAACTTTCCTGTCAATTTTATATAAACTATGCTAAGTATTTGGTTTCTTTGTTTCAAAATTTGGGAAATGGATTTTTGTTTTTTATGAGGAAGAAAATTCTATGCTTTGCGATTGTGGATTATGGTGAAAACTTTCCTGTCAATTTTATATAAACTATGCTAAGTATTTGGTTTCTTTGTTCAATAATTTCCAGATCACTTGGAATATTTGAAAACATCGAAAAAGCAAAAAAAGAGAAGTATTTGGGATTTTAAAAATCTGGCATTGATAAATCCATTCAAGCACACTGCACATAAAAAGCCTTGAAAAGGAACTCAGTTCAAGGGCACAAAAATTGGTTGAGAGCACACAATCATTCTTGCATTAAATAAGAGATCAATGCGAATCACCAAAAACAGGAAGAGGCAAGGCCAACAAATCATGGGGATGAGAAAATTAAATCGAAAATTTGAATTCAAGTCATGCCAAAGATTTCAAGTCCACTCACGCCACTGGTGGTAGTATAAAAAGTGTCACTCCTGTCCCAACTTCAAAAGCCTTTGGTTGCCTTAAAAATCTTGTGAAGTGATTTTTTGGTGTTTAAAAAATTATGATATTTTATTTCTGAAACATCAGTGATTTATAAACAATTGTTATGTAAAAAAATTAATTTCATTTAATCCATGCCCTGCTCTGCCTCCTTATCTCCCTCCCCAGCTTTTGTTCCATAAATCCATATGTCCCTTTTTTTGCAACAGAGATGCTTTTTGAACACTCACTTCCCCTAAAAAAAAAGTTTCCCCTTGCATCCTGGGAAACAGAAAAATCTCCCCCCCCCTGCAATTTTCTACTGTGCACCAGGCCAAGGGGATCTTGTCCAAGCCACATTTTCTATGAGGACTTCCAGGAGCCAAATTGTGGCAAACTGAGTTGGTTATTATTTACATATCCCTGTGTATCTTAAACTTTTGGCAGGATTAGAATAAAATAATGCATTGAACTTTTTCCTCACTTTTGAATTCATTCAGACATTCAATTTTTTTTCAAGTGCTCATTGGATGGGCACCACATCTTTTAGAATATTCCTATGGAGCCATACATAGCATGGGTTAAAATTTGGTGACTTTTTGAATGAATGGAATGAGTGGATGTGATTTTGACATGCAATCCAAGTTAAAGTTGAAATTATGATGAGAAATTTCTGTTTGCAACACAGACACATACTTCATCATCAACATTTCTTAGATTATGTGCATCTTTTTGTGCCATGAGTGGAACAACTGATATTATTTTTCCCATTCCTATAACAACACACTTCAAAATAACTCTCAAATGCACTGAGTTTTATGTTGGAGAATACACTTGGAACTTTGTAATTTAGACAAATTTTCACATTATTTTTGGATGTATGCCTATTAATACATGTTAAATGAATGCAAGGTGGAGCATTTTCACTCTCCAAGTAATTTTTGTTTTAAACAATGGTAAGTGGGTGGTTTTCATACACTATGTGTAAAATATTAACACAAAAACACCTAACCTTCCCTACAAAAATGTTCAAGTCTTTCAAGAAATGGGAATGCTGCACCTTTTCATTTTCTTTCTCATTCCTTCCACAATTTATGAAATAGTTGCTATAGCCTATGCACAGAATCAAGCCCAAAATTTTGTTATACTGAGACAACAGCCTAAAATGAGGTCATTAGAATGAGATTTCTATCACATGGTGCCTATATGGAGAAACTGCCAGGACCAAGAAAAATTCATAAGAAAAGTGTATTTTAATGAGATTCATTGAAATGGAATCCTACCACATCTATGTGTGATTGAATTCTAGCCTCAGGTATCCTTTGTTCACTA
>CAJPEX010004380.1:0-19499 GCA_905338405.1 Notodromas monacha | reverse complement strand
TATTTAATGGTAGTGAATCAAAATTCAAGATGCATTGTTTCTTTTTCAAATCTTATTGATAAGGACTCAACAAGACCTTATAAAATGTGAAAATGCATTTATCTTCAACAGAAATTTCACTGAAGATTGAAAAATGTATATGCAGAAGGAAAGCTCCTATGCCAATATTCTTCTGAATGCATTGTTGGCTTTGTTGTGCTGCACTTATAGATCAGATCACTTGGTGGGAAACTTTGTCAAGAGTTGAAAATAAACTTATCCTTTTGGAAGGGGCCCACTCCTTCGAGGTTCAAGGCAAGTTACAAAAAATTCAAGGGGACAGCCAATTTTCAGAACCACCAGACAGCGGAGCCCTCCTCAAGTGCGGGGCCCCCTCAATCGCGGGGCCTGGGGCAGCCGCCCCTCTCGCCCCACCCTAAGGCCGCCACTGCACACACTACACTTGCGTCGAATTTCTTTTTCTCAACAACGATCTGGACAATTGCATAATTGGATTGGGTCGAACCCATCTTTGAAATTCCATGGTTTCAACCTCAAGCCAACTGTACAGAGAAGTCTGTAGACGATTCAACCTTCCGACAATTTAGCTTTCTACATAGTTGGACTGGGTCAAACCTATTTTTTAAACCATAGTTCCGAACCCAGGTCAACTATACTGAGAAGCTAGTACTTAATGATTCAGCTTTCCGACGAACTAGAGTTATTCACAGTGGCGCGGACGACTTTGAACCCTAATTGAATTTCACGGGTATCAAACGGTCTGCACCCTCTGACCAAACTCAACTAATACAATTCATTCAAATTTCCAATGATTCGCACCTCCTAAGCAGCCAACATGAAACCAAGCCTACATATAACCTTAGCGTTGATTTCATACCGGTCGCTCAAGGAAGCCAACTTTTGATCATTCTTGCAAATCATTCATGAATTAGAATCATTCTTTGCGGAGCAGGTGACTATGCCCAAATTGAATTTCACGGGTACTAGACCACCTGCACCCCTCAGAACAACCCCATCAGTACAATTCAATTTTTGATTCAATTTTTGACAAATTCGAATTATTCAAGCTGCAGAGGCGATATATGCCTGAATTAAATTTCACAGGTATCATATACACCTCCACCATATGAACAACTCTATTCTCAATGACGTCATCGTAACAAAATTGTCAGGTAGACTGACCTTGTGGCCCTCTTTAACATCAAGCTACAAACTCAGCCCGCCAAACTATTTAATTGCGATATATCCATAATTGAATTTAATCAACCAAATTCAACCCTCTTGACAATTCAGAATTTATCAGCATAGTTCATTTGTTAAATCCACTACTTTTAAACCCGTGCATTCAACAACTGACCCCGCAAATTAATTCTATACAATCCAAATGAACTTTTTAGGAATTACAGATAATTTCTTTAACCTATGAACCCCCGCGAAGGGATTCAATCTTGGACCTTTTGAACACGGACCTCTCCACATATCCTCCAAGCCACCCAGACATGGGCAATTTTAAAACAGTTGGAACCAAGGTTATAAAATCAAGGACATTTAGCAAAAGTAGAGCAATAAAATCAGGGTAAAAGGGAGCAAAGACCAAGGACCTTGAGAAAATCAAGGGTCCGCGCGCGAAAGTTGTTTACCATTGACAAAAAAAGGGAGCACAGCATGCGCGCCCCAATTTTGGTAGCCAAACACCCTGATACCTATATATGATCCTCAGGAAGAAAAATACTTTTTGAGCGAGAACCAAAAGGAGGGCTCTTGAACGACTCCAGCAGCCGTTTACACCCCTCTCCTGAACTAAATCAGTGTTCTCACCTAATTCTCTAACTAAAAACTTTTTTTGAACATATATACGTGTTGCAGATGTATTATACGTGTAGTTCTGTGGTTGCGGACGCAATTACTGATTATATTTTGGATAATATAAAGCATTGTGGTGAAAAATTATATTATCCCCTGAATTGGTATGGAAGTAAACTATATTTATACGTTTAAAAGCTTAAATTCACGTTCTTTACATGAATATTTTAGTGTAACACCGTTCTATTATGGACCGCTCACCAGGAAGATTATCATGAAAAGATCCCCAAAGGATATTAACCACCCTCTTATTTTTAATGTTCACAGTAAAACGTGGAACGAAGTGAGATGGTGAAATTCGCAATCTTTTTCTATATTTTAATATTTATAAAGCAAAACCATTCACAAGTAAATTTGCTGCAACCAATACAAACCTTAGGAACAGCAGCCACCCAAACAATGAATATAGCCACCAATATCCTATTCCCACCAGCACCAGTGTTGCCCAAAAATAAGGCAAAAGAAGATAATTCTGGGCCAACGTCGCCAATAAAGAATTTCTTTGGTGATACAGTAAAATCTCGTTACAACAAATACCGTTACAACAAATTTTTCGATACAACAAACTTTTTTTCAAGTCCTGGCAGAAAGCCTATAGACTACATGTTAAATAAATCTCGTTATAACAAACTTGGGAATTCCGATATAACAAACTTTTTTGACGCAATTTTTTTGGTTTTTTGTGGAAAAATTTGGAAAAATTACTTGAAATTTGCTTTTGCTATTCACCATTGAAGCCTGAATCAAAAGAGGCCTCTATTGAGGCCTCTTTTGATTCAAAATGTTTCAAAATCTCCATGGGATCCACCCAGGAGAGAGAGAGTTTTCCACCCTTCCATGAAACCCCTTCCCGGGAACACAGCCAAAATTGTATGTAGAATTGTTTGGACCCCTGAAGGTTAATCCAAACATTCTGTTTCCCATGAACTCACAGGAAGGGCAGTCAAATACAAAAAACTTTAATACAGTAGAATAACTGCCCCAACAGCAATGACTTCCCTGGAATACAATTTTTAAAATTTAAAGGATCAAATGGTGAACCAAGAGGTCCACAGAATCCATCCAAACATCCAACCCAGGAGCAGTTATAAAGAATAAAAATAAAGATGCATGCACAAAAGAGTAAAACTTTTCAGGTCCCATGCATTGTGAAAGAGGTTCCAGTACAACTTTGGGCAGTGACTTTTCAAGAAAAATTTTGTGAACACAGGAATTTTTTTAATTTTTATTCTGGATACTGTGGAATGCTAAGAATTGTATGAAAAGAATTGCTGGTAATATTGAGGATAAAAAGTTTGGCCACACAAATTAATTTTAATTTTAAATTGCTTGTGTTTCCCACTTCAGTGCATTTTTTTCGTTGCTTTTTTTCTTTTCTTGTGTCGCTACACAGCAATGCATGGCAGTTCTATGAACAGGGTTACAAAAATCAGTCAAATTTCTCAAACAAAATGTTTGCCTTGCCTCTTTATTGTGCAAAAATGTGTCAATTTTCTTCTAGAAAATGAACAATCATGAAAAAAAACAATTCAAGCAAAAATATGCAATCATGTAGCTTGGATTCATGGTGCTGTCACCCTGCAGTCATGGCAAAAATCCTTTCATATTGTTTTTTAAAACGATTTTTGGGCAGTCCACAGAATGGGGAATGAAAAACTGCAAAAAAGAAAATGCCAACAATAATCTCTTAATAAGAAGCTAAGCATTTTTACTGCAGTTGATGGCACAAAAAAAGAAGGTGGTGGCAAGTGAATTTGGAATTATGCCTGCAACTTTGTCAACAATTTCAAAAAATTTGTCAAAAATTAAATTGTGTGACTTCTACATGGGACCTCATTGCAAGTAAATGTGGACTGCTACTCATGAAGACCTGGACAAGACTGTTGTTGCATGGTTTCAAGAAGTGCCATCTAGCAACATTCCTATAAATTGACCCTTAATTCAAGAGAAAGACATGTACTGTAGTTGGCACTTTCCTTTGACCACAAATCATTTCTAGCTAGTGTTGGGTGGCTTTCTGTGATTGATTTTGAATTTCAACTGAATGATCTGTGGGGAAGAGTCACCAGTTCTCATCACAAAAGTGAATGAGTGGCAGGTCAGTGAGATAAAAAAGTATTGCATCTCACAGCCCTGACAGCATTGTCAATGCAGATGAAATGGACATATTTTTTTAATTGTCACCAAATTGCACATTGACTGTTAAAAATTATCCTTGTCATGGTAGCAGAAGATCAAAGCAGAGACTGACAGGCCTCTCTTGTTGCAATGCTTCAGGGATAGATAATTTGAGTCCACTCATCATTGGAAAATAAGCAAAACCACCTTGCTTCAAGAATGTACAAGTGTGACTTGATGAACACTGCAATTTTTGTTAAATTGCTGAAGCAGGTCAACAAGGACATTCAAATTAAAAAAGGAAAATCTTGCTTGTTTGGGACAACTGCTCTGTCCACACTATTCTTCCTTGCCAAGATAATTTGCAAGTGGAGTATCTGCCACCAAGCTGCACTGCATTTTTTCAGCCTCTGGACCTGGGCATAATACAAACTGTGAAAGTTCATTACAGGAAAAATATTTTAAAGAAAATTCTTGCAAACATTGCATATGATAAAAAGGATACTGACATTGACATCAAGCAGGCAATTGAAATGATTGCTTGTGTCTGGTCAATTAAATTTTTTCCTCATGCTCTGACATTGCAAGTGATGAAAAATATGATCTACTGAAAAAAGCTGAGGATGCATTGCCAGCAGCAGTGAATAATAATTTTGTTCAGAAGAAAATCACTGATTTTTTCAAACAATCATTTGAGTTCTTAAACTGAAAGACAAGCCTGATTCAGAATATATGCAGATCTGAGCTGAAAAAAAACTTTCCAGTCATTTTTTTTGAAAATCTTGTTACAACAAATTATCCGTTATAACAAACTTTTTCTGTGGTCCCCAAAAGTTTGTTGTAACGAGATTTTACTGTATTGGAATAGCTTACAAACCAATGCCACATATATGTCTACCAGAAAATGTTTGGATCATAGAACAGGATATACAAATTGGAGAAATTTCACAGAAACTCAGTAAAATAATACAGGAATCAAACAAATATTATACCAGAGCAAAAAATAAGACAGACGTAGAAACTTATGATGAAATGTATGAACTATTAAAAAGCGTGTTGTTTGTCAAAAAGGATTTAAAAAGAATTTTGACCAACCTATAGCGTATTGTTTGTCAAAAAGGATTTAAAAAGAATTTTGACCAACTTATATTTTGACACACAAACTTACGACAAAAGACCAAAACAGAGAATAACGTTAATTGCAGACGCAGATCTATGGGAAGCCTTAGACTCAGCAACAACTAATGAAAATAGAAACCAACTTTTAGTATTAAAAGACAAAAAACGGATAATTTTACCAAGAGAAAGCTTAGAATTTCTAGACGAGGTAAATTCAGCTTTTACAAAATATCTGAATTTAAACTTCACCGAATTTTATGCAGCCACTGGTTGGAGAATTAATGCTGCATCAACAGGAATAGTTTCAAGACTTTTAGCTTTAAACAATAGATTAAATGATTTAATAAATGGACTCGATGGAATCCATGGTTTGAAACATCCTCTAGGACAATTAACTAGAAACGACATCAATAAAGCATTAGCCAAAATCTGTTCGGATAAATATGAGTAATATTTGAAATTGTGAGTTCGTCCTACGCGAAAGGAATACTTTAATGTACAATCGAAGGAGGAACGGCGATAAAGCGATCATTTTGTAAATTAAATATGCAAATTTTCGAATTTAAGTGCAAGAAATGTAGTTATAAAATCACATTGTGGCAAGATAATACCTGGCGACACCAGGAAGATTATCATGAAAAGATCCCAGAAGGATATTAACCACCCTCTTATTTTTAATGTTCACAGTAAAACGTGAAACGAAGTGAGATGGTGAAATTCGCGATCCTTTTCTATATTTTAATAGTTATAAAGCACACAAATTCGCAAATAAATTTGCTGCAACCAATACAAACATTAGGAACAGCAGCCACCCAAACAATGAATATAGCAACAGATATTCTGTTCCCACCGACACTGGTATTGCCCGAAAATAAGGCAAAGGAAGATAATTCTGGGCCAACATTGCCCATAAAGAATTTCTTTGGTGACATAGGAATAGCTTACAAACCCATGCCACACATATGTCTACCAGAAAATGTTTGGATCATAGAACAGGATATCCAAATTGGAGAAATATCACAAAAACTCAGTAAAATAATACAAGAATCAAACGAATATTATACTAGGGCCAAAAATAAGACAGACGTAGAAACTTATGATGAAATGTATGAATTGTTAAAAAGCGTGTTGTTTGTCAAAAAGGATTTAAAAAGAATTTTGACCAACCTATACTTTGACACACAAACTTACAACAAAAGACCAAAACAGAGAATAACGTTAATTGCAGACGCAGATCTCTGGGAAGCCTTAGACTCAGCAACCACTAATGAAAATAGAAACCAGCTTTTGTTATTAAAAGACAAAAAACGGATAATTTTGCCAAGAGAAAGCTTAGAATTTCTAGACAAAGTAAACTCAGCATTTACCAAATATCTGAATTTAAACTTCACCGAATTTTATGCAGCCACCGGTTGGAGAATTAATGCTGCTTCGACAGGAATAGTTTCAAGACTTTTAGCTTTAAACAATAGATTAAATGATTTAATTAATGGACTCGACGGAATCCATGGATTGAAACATCCTCTAGGTCAATTAACTAGAAATGATATAAACAAAGCTTTAGCCGAAATAACAACTAAAGAAAAGATGGATCCCCTTAAAAACTTTGGAAACATTCATTTTTAACAATCCATTAACAACAGGAAAGTTTGTCAACTGTCATGAAGATCAAGGAACTCAAACACCCAATTCTGCATGTA
This sequence comes from Notodromas monacha, assembly GCA_905338405.1. Classification (NCBI taxonomy): domain Eukaryota; kingdom Metazoa; phylum Arthropoda; class Ostracoda; order Podocopida; family Cyprididae; genus Notodromas; species Notodromas monacha. Next base: position 12,699 of record CAJPEX010004380.1, on the reverse strand, counting down.
TTTACAAAATGTTGACAATAGTTCCTATTATACATGAAAAATCAGTATACAGTGTGCTACAAGAAGTAATAGCCCCCATATATACTGAAAACAAAAAAGGATACAGAAAATGGAAGATGGTAAAATCTTCCTCACCAATTTTGATGCTCAGTAAAACAAATTCATTGGCCTTAGAATACGATGAATTACCAGAATGTTTTGAGCCTGAATATTATTACTTCTGTAAACTCTGTCTGCCAACACATTCAGTCAGCAGACCATTAAGTAATTGTAAAACTTCTGTTTTAGGGGGGAAGACAAATGCGCAAATACAAGCTGAATGTAATATGATAGAAGTTGATACACCAGAAAAAGAAGTTATACAATTAGATAGAGACGAATTTTTGTACGTAAATCCCACTGAACAAGTAACACCAATAAGTAATAATGAAAATACTGACACCCCAGAAAATAATCAAGAAACAGCACCAATGGACAAGGGAACAATAACCCAAGAGTGTAGAGACAACGACGGTAAATTAAAAACAGCAGTTTATGATTTACCTAGTTCAGGAATTTTGCGGTTCTGACCAAATTGTTCATATCACTTTGTGAACAGTCCTGTAACCAGCATGCTTCCTGATATAGCAGATGTAGAATGAGGGAGACTGAAAGGAGGAACATTCTTCTGGCATCTTGGGGCGCAGTACAAGAGGCATTGATATGTTTAATACTTAGTTTCAACCAAGTATTTACCAGATTTACCAATGTGGGAAGCTTCAAAAGTTCTTGCTTGGAACCTTCCCAAACTTTGGGTACATTCCAATAGATCAACAACAAATTATTTTTCTTTTGCGGAGAGGAGACGACACGGTGCACTTGCTCTTGGGATTTTCGGAATTCTCACTAAGTCAATTGTTTTCAATTCAATTTCACATCAGAATACACTTCAAATATATATATGTACTGATTTGTGGGTTTTTCCACACAATTTTGAGCGTTCTTTTGAAACAATTTTTTAAAGCTGGTTTTTTACACAACTGAGGAATTCACCCCCAGAAGAACAAAAAATTGTTTTATTCAGTAGTCAAATAACAAAAGTTAAAACTACCGACTGCGCCAAGTTTGTTGTCTGATATTAAATAAACAATTCCAGATCAAATATATATAAAAGATATATTTTATTCACAACCAAATTTGTTCAAGACAAATATAACAAAAACAGACAAGTCTTAAGAGAATCTTGTTAAACGTACACAAGGTTCTCTGAGAAGTAACCGCTGTCGACACAGTATTAAATCTGAGGAAAATATCGTTCCTCAGCAATATATATACTTTTCAGGTGTACAGGTCAACAACAAGGAATGCGGATCAACAAAAAAGTATTCTGCATAATATTCATGAGGGCATGGACCTCATGAGGCAAAATATCCGCAAACATGATACACAACAATATTATATATATGCAAATCTGTTATATCGTATATACCTCTGAAATTTGTATTCCAGAGGTGCGGCAGCGCAGATATGTGCGCGGATAACATTTGTCACTGTCAAGAGTGAGGGGGAGTTTTATTAGTTTAAGAGGACAAAAGCGCGTCATGCTGTTTTAACCTGGGGTGACATGTGAAGAGAGATTTCAAAACAAGGGGAACAGCTGCAAGGAGAAAACCTTGTTTGCTTCCCCCAAGTAAGGTGCAATTTAAAAAGAGGTCTTGGAAACAAACCCAAGTATTTCCTGGATAACAATGTACAGAAAACAAATGATATATTGCAATCTACTGCTGCATACCCTGGAGGACCTTTACAGTATTTGCATTTTTATTCATTTTTAACATGCTGCGATTTCGTGCACCTGCACCGATGGATCAAAGTGTCACTGCAACATAAATGCAGCTACAGTACTGTACGTGGATGAGCCGCATGCTGTGAGGGATACCAATCTCCAGGACCGAGAATATTAATTGCACGGCGTGTGGAACGACATTTCAATTACCGCGCGACCATCACCGCGCGGGTGGGTTTTCGTATATGGAGTGTACCGTGTATGCTGAATGGCTCATGTGTTTTATTTCCGAGGTCGGCAGGATGATGAGTCGCATGTGCAAGCTGGCTAATCAACGCACACACGCATATAACAACGGCACCGTTTTCATTGCGCCCACTTTAATTGGGGCGACCTCCTGATGAAGCTGCTGCTGCTGCGTGCGTGGGAACGAGAGGCGTATTCTTTCCATCCACATTCGAGTGATAGCAGGAAACGACTGAAACCCCTACCTTATTTACATGCATATGACCTGTGCTGGATGCTTGTAAATAAATTCCATCATTCACAAAAATTGACGTAATTCCCATCAGGCAGGCAGATAAATATCGCATGCAGCAGTATACGTATAGAATAACTCATCCTTGAGAAATTCCCTTGTCATTGATATATTTGCGATTGCTTCTGATGCTTGCATGTATAATGTATAACTGTAGTCGTATACGAAAGTATTTCAGTGTAAGGCGTTCGTTTGTGCTGACGTGTCAAGTTCCACACGAAATGCAACCTGGCTGCCGTCTGATGGATTCCTGTTGGATCGAGTTTTTCCTCCTTCCAGCACCGCCCTGAGTGATGTGAGGTAGGAATCAGGATATACTTTATATATAACGACGAGGTACAAGAATAAAGCCAAGCTTTGAAGCAAACAAACTGTGCAAGTCCAACACGTACATTCAAAATTATACAATAAAAGGAATCCTGTCAAATTGAGAACGCTCTCTCTCTCAAAATTTCCCACATGTTTGGATGAGAAACGAAATAAAATACTTTATCGACAATAAGTGAACAACTCGTCAGCTTCGCCCATATTTACATGCGTCCTATTTCTTTGATGCTGAATGGTAACATACCTTATTTCCACGTACTAGAGCGTCTGCAGTGCAGACAAAAAAACCAAAAAAAAATTGAAAAAACAATTGCAGGAGTGGGATTTGCAGAACCACCCTGTGACCAGAACACAGCACCTTAGACCACTCGGCCATCCTGACAACTTAATGTACTAGATGCATTTTTTTTTAATGTAACAAACAAACAGTAAACAAACAGGCCACAGACACACATTACACAACGTCCTTATTATTCCCCCCCCCCCAGACCCCTGTAGGATCCTACTGGTTGTTCCTCCCACTGTGGACATTAAATGTACCGTCTACGAAAATACCATGATGACCCATTAATTAGAAGAATGCAGTATCACTAAAATGAATGAATAAATCCAAACAGACTTTGATTGACAGAATAACTTACAATATACACAGCAAGACAAAACAAAACTTGGAAATGTCTGCTGGTCACCACAAACTTTACATTTTTCATCATGCAGTGCCCTCGCAAAATTTTTCGAAATTCTGAAAAAAATTTGAAGGCAGCCACGCACATGCTAAAGTAAGAAAATTCATTTCCGGTCTCGTACCTGAAGCGGCTGGTGAAAATGAGCCCGATGACCATAAAGACTGCTTGGGACAACCCGCGTCGCTGTTGCTTTATATACTGTGTATACTGTGCATTCATCAACACCGATCATGAACATGGTGCAGCCGGAGCAAGAATTGTTGATGGTGCTTAGGAGACCATTGGATTTATCACCATGATAAGAATAAAAAAAAAAATATGACGGAAGGAAGGACTTTCATTCATGGTGAATGTACTTTTTGATGCGTTCTTCATGACACGTGTTTCGTCGTCGTGCCAATAATAATCAAGTCCTCACGCTGTATAGTTGCTTGGTTTTTCGAGTTTCACTTACAATTACTGTACCTCATTCAGGTTGCAGTAATAGGAAGCGCACATCGAGACAGATATTCGAGAATTCAAACACGTGCTGTCATCATATGACATACTGTATATGATAACCATCATCATCCAGTGCATAGTAACGGGTATCAGAATGAATATACAGTACTCTATACAGTAGTAGTGCATCGGCCAGAGAATATAACTCTTTTTCTTCTAGTTTTTTTTTTTTTTTTTGAAATACCGCATGAAACCTCCGTATAGTACAGTTCAGTATATACTTCTTGTTAATTTCCAACCCGAGTGTCGTTACCTCGCCGAAATGGAAATATAAAGATATCCGTATATCGCATACTATAAACTGGAGTGAGCCAGCAGCACAGGAGTATGCTCATCCGGTCAGTCAAGAACTCACAATAAAGTCGAGAACAGTATACAGTAACAGGGATTTGCGACTGCTGATGCAGCTGCAGCTTGCTGAATATGGTTCAGCGAGCAGCTTCACACTGTACTGTATACTTTTGGATGTACGGTATACGGTTCGTATATTGTGCTGCTACATGGAGCATCTCTGCAACAGGGCGGCGTAACGAAGACGATATCTCTGGAATTACCGGCGTGGTCGCCGTGGTAATTCCACCATAATTAAGAAGCGGCATTGAGACCTGCATGCAAACCACGCATCCTTATATCCGTTGTCATGTCTCGCTAATTAGGGCACTACTTCCTTGCTGATGCGGACAAGACTACGTCGAGTTGGCAAATGGATTCGTCCTTGATAGCAGACGACCCATATTGCTTGGGTCAGTCTTTCATCTATATTCCTGGCAATATTTATTTCTGGAATAATTGACCATTCCCATGCTGTCAGGGGCTAATGAGCCTCTCTGGCAAAGCTTGATTTCAGTAAATCAAATAAAATGGTAAACACAATCAGCCTTTGGCAGCCTGAGGTCAATACCTCAATCTTCTCTTTTATATCAGTCAGGTCTTCCAATAGAATCCAATATAAAATATGTGTGTACACAAATAAATCTTGGGAGCTCCTTCCTCAGTCAAGTTGCAACTGCAAGTGTGTGGTTGCTTCCTTGATTCTGCACAGCTCCAGGTCCTCATCAGTGGAAAGTTTTGGTCAAGGCCTTCCACTGATGTGTGACTAATCCTTTGTGGACAATTCCAGTTAGGATCCTTTTGAGTCCAGGGTTGATTCATTATTTGAGGAGTGAGCTCTGGAGATCATTATTTCCAAGGCTGGCTTGTTGTTGGTTTTCTTGAGAAACTTGTTTTTATTTCAGCACAGACATTTCTGTGTGATAAATCCTTTTTCTTTCAGGTTCAAATTTCTCCCAAAAATAACGGGGACGACGGGGCGTTTTGTACACCACATTGTCTGCTGTACCTGCTGTGCCTTTACTGTACCCGAGTTGCTCGGGATGACATCTAGTCACTCCAAGCTAAGTTCCGTGTCCGCTGGCGACATCTGTTCAACCCGGGACAAAACCCCCCTTGGTCTCACCTGGCTTGCCACCAGATGGCGAGACAGGCGAGACCAACCAACTGGTTGGGGTTCTGGGTCAAATGATGGCGGCGCGCATGCAACGGCTCTCAGAAACTTCTGGAGCATTTGGCGTATTGCGCAGGTTCTGCTTCAAAGATGCTGTTCCGGTTGAATCATCCTTCTGGGGATGAGGAGGCTTCTCTGGATTTTTCCAGAAATTTCTATCTGTCGCCATTGCACAGATGGTAAGTGATGGGTCCATATCAATTTGCGCAGATGCGTCCATCCGCTGGGTGGGGGTGGTTGCTGCCCTGTCAGCCTGATTGGAAGTTCTGGTGAAAAAAGTGTTTGGATTTATATGTATGAAAGTTTTGTTCGTGTCTGTTGCACAAGTGATGTCTGTATCACGGGTGTGCGCCGCGTCATCCATGTGATCAAGGTGGGCAATGCAGTCACACCCCAAAAACATGCATTGCATAGTCATCAAAGAGATGTATGTGTGTGAAGTGTTTTGCTTAAAGTGCATTTTTTCACGCTTTGGCATGTTGGTATTGACTGCTTGCCTTGAATATCCAACTTCCAAGGTGGTGTCCTTTGTGTATTGGTGCCCATTGGTATTTAGACCAATACTCTTTTTGGTATTGACCAATTGTGACGTGATTTTGGTTTTGATTGAGTTGCTCCGTGGCATGGAGTTCGGCCATCGGCATTTATACCAGTACTCTTTTCTCATCGGTATTTAGACCGGTAACTTGTTTTGGTATTTACCAATTGTGAAGTGATTTGGTTTTGATTGAGTTGCTCCGTGGCATGGAGTTTGGTCATCGGTATTTAGACTGGTACTCTCTTCAGTATTTAGACCGGTAACTTGCTTTGGTCTTTACCGATTGTGAAGTGATTTGGTTTTGATTGAGTTGCTCCGTGGCATGAAGTTTGGCCATTGGTATTTAGACTGGTACTCTCTTTGGTATTTAGACCGGTAACTCACTTTGGTCTTTACCAATTGTTAAGTGATTTGGTTTTGATTGAGTTGCTCCAGGGCATGGAGTTTGGCTGTTGGTATTTAGACTGGTACTCTCTTCAGTATTTAGACCAGAAACTTGCTTTGGTATTTACCGATTGTGAAGTGATTTGGATGTTTGCCCATTGGTTCTGGTTCATGTCATCTGATTCTGGTATTTTTTCTCGTCTTCCACAGGTACCAATCTGTGTTGTCTTTTTAGATCAAATGAAGCGCAGCCACCAGACAATGAGCAACCAAAACGCAGAAGAAAGAGGTAAGGGATTAGTATATTTGTATACTTGTATACACTAATGACACTTGATTTTTTGCATGATTTTTGCAGGTGTGAAGCTGAGCAGCTGCAGCTTGGTGGATTTGGAAGGACCTATTGAGGACTTTACTGGCATACGACCAATTTCCAGTGGGACTGGAACCTCCAGCAAAGGGGGGCCATCACATGAAGCAGGCCTGTCCAATGAGGCCAGACCGTTGGGGGCTGCCGGGCCAACAAGCGCCAAGCAGTGGCGTGTGGTTGTCCTGCCTGAGGGTGTCAAAGATTTGGTGCCATCATTGTCACAGATGGATTTGGATCGTTGGAAGCGTCTCCATATGTTTGTGCCAGCGGTAGATACTGCTGCGTGCGCAGAGGTGACAAGGCGTGGAGCAGATCAAGATACAATGGCAGAGGTGCGGGAGATGAAGTTGGCGGAAAGCAAGCTGCTGGCCCTTGAGACGCGTGCCGGCACCGTTGGCCAGGAGCTGAAGCAATTGGAGAAACAGATTGCGGAGGATGAGGAGCACATTGAACAGAGTCGGGCGTTGAAGGCAGCGTCTGAGGAATGTCTATGGGAGGCGTTTTCTGCCAGGCTTGCCATGGATGAGATGAGATTGAGGTTGGTGTTTGTAAACAGTGGCAATTTGATGTTCCCAGTCCTGCAGGCAAAGTGGGAGATGGATGGAAAGTTGGATGCGCTCACAAGATATAGCAGTGTAGGAAGTACCAAGATTGCTTGGTTTTTTTTTTTCTCCTGATCCAGCGCGGGTGAAGGTGTATAACGTAGCCAGGGAACAAGAGCTCTTGTTTTCTTTTGGACCTGTGGAAGATTTGTGCCACCTGTGGTTGGTGGGATTCGGAACCAGCAAGGCAGAGGGAACAGCGGACAAGGGTCCTGGTCCAAAGGCAGTATCTATGGCGGCATTGCAAGATGCCCTGAAGAAGGTGGAGGTGATGGGAGAAAGGATCGGCTTGCAGTCTGTGGCCAGCCGGGCCTTGTCAGTGATGGAGATCAATGCCGATGGAGGAGGATTGCAGGAGAGCAGTGGCGCTCTGCGACTGGCTGCGGTACAGACCATACATGGTTTGTTCAACACTTTCCGTAAGTTGAGAGAATGCTTTGTTGATTGAATGTTTGTATAATTGTATGCTGGTCTGTATATTGCCAAGTCCATGGCTGGTGGGAGTACGATCCCAAAGATTACAACACCTATGTTGTGAATGTTGGAAACCGTATGGGAATCACAGATGACGTGCTCCAAAAAATGCGGGGGCAGCATCTCCTGACACTGGGTACTGCCGTTCAGGATGTCAAGTATTATGGTACAGAGCACCGGAGGACGGGTGAAGCTGATGAAGGTTGCCCAGGGGTTGCAAGGGTTGGGCTATTTGGCAACTCCTTGATCTGTCCGTGGAGGATAATGGACTGGGCGTTCTTGACACATGTTGGGAAAGACGGAGGCGGCGTCAGTCCAACATTTGACTTCACTCATCTGACAAAGGATCTGCCCTGTGACATCTATGAGGTGAGTTGTTTGTGATGTCGATCCGTGGAGTGATTGAACTAATATCCGGATGTCTTTGCAGTATGGTGTGAGTGGTGTGAGCGCGGTGCTGGGGACTGCGACAAGTCTCTGGGATCCGGAGAAGGTGTGGGAGAAGATGTATGCGGATTTAAACTTGAACCAAAAGAAGTTTAAGTTCACACATTTGTGTGTCCACATTGGCACAAAGGACATCAATGCGTTGTGCCACGCTGTGGACTCCGCAGTGTACACAAGTTTCTTTGATTCGTGTGAGGCCCTGAAGACATATTATTGTTGGTTGTCTCAAGCCTTTGGGTGTCCTGTGTTTGTATTTGGGGCGTCTTTGCCGGGTATGTGGAGGGGATTGTCAACAAAGTTCAGCTTGGACAAGAGGAGGTTTCCTCAATTCCCATTGCATTGGGCTGATGGTATGCGGGTGTCCAAGGAGGAAAGACTGGAGGCAGGAATGTTGTGCCAAACCCTGCTTGAGGGTCATCTGTTGTCAAAGGCGTTTCTATGGTTTGCCAGGGACCATGTCCTTGGTATCATATTTGCTGTGATGATCACCTCTGGTTGAGGAGGGGTTGTTGTTTGAATTTGTCCAGGCAAGGGTCCCAAGTGGACTGCCAATGGGACTGCTACATCTGGCAAGTCCCCATCTGAAGCTCATTGGCACTGTGGGCGTATGCAGCACTACCAGTGTCCTCTGGAGCTGCATGGTGGGGTGGAATTAAGTGCCTCCAGGATTGTGAAGAATCCATTTGATGAGTACGTGTTTCGTGACCTCATGATTTGTAAGGAATGGTTGTTAACCTGTTTCTTCTCTGCATGTGTGTTTTCAGTATTGAAGCAAACTTGGATGGTGATTTTGAGGAGACGTTTGCTCCTGAGTTGAAGTGGTCACCAAGGACAAAGGTGGTTGAGGACGTTGCCAAGGGGGACACACCGTATGGCTGCGTGGTGCAGCTGAAGGCAATGAAGGAATGGATGATTGTTGCATCCGGGAATGCGTTGCACTTGTGGTTGGTCAGCGGTCGAGGTCGTGTTCAGGTTAATGTAGAGGACGTTGATTGTGAAGTGCCAAGCAATGGCAGTTGGTAGAAAAAAGGGCTGTAAGTTGCGGAATTTTTTGAGGCCTTGTTGAAGGTGGTGTTAATATTTCTGTCTTCTTTTTTGATTGTGATGATCCTTTGTTTGTTCAAATGAAATGAGTTACCGTAATCTTGTGTTCCTTGAACGTCTCAGGTATTAGGTTTTGGTGATGGTTGTCTGCGGCCTTTTTGTAGATAGAATGTTGCTGACAGAATGAATTTGTGATGTTTTGTATTGGACTCTGAATCTCATTTTGAACTTGAGGAATCTTGGTATTGAAGTGACAGGTATTGGTATGATGATGTTGGTCTCATGTCATGGTTGACTGATGAATGAAGTGCCTGATTTGAAATGTCTTGATTCAATCCTTTTCATTTGCTGTGATGGGGTTGTGCGTGGTCTCATCCGTGTCCTCAATTTCCAGGGGGATGAGCTTGTGGATGGATTGGTTGGGTAATATATGGGGGGTTCATGTGCCATCTGCATTGTACCATCTTGACGTCAATACATCGACAGACCAAATCTTGTGGTCTTGTGGGCTGCGATGGACCTTGAGAATTTTGCAGAGCTTCCATTTAAGACAAGCCATTGGTGTGTTGTTGTGGAAGGTACTCTGTTTGAGGAGAGCAATTTGTCCTTCCCTTGGCTCAAGGTAAGTTTTTGATTTTTGACGGTCCACCAGAAATTTCTGTAGTGTGACAACATAACCATTGTAGAAGGATTTCCATAATGCGCGTACAATAGCTATGCAAAACTTTGCTAGCTTGGTTAGACCCTCTTTGTTGGAATGTTCCACAAATTGGATCGGGTTGGGCCCATAGCATTATGGGTTGCAGTCAGGATCAGCTGTATAATCTGCTTGCAGTGTGTTGAGGAACATGGATGGGGTGATTGCCATTGGGTTGTTCCTGTCCGTTGGTGTATATGTGAGTGGTCTGGAGTTGATGACTCTGGCCACAAACGTTATTGCGGATCTGACGGTGTTTTGGTTTGTAAATGTGATTCCTCCAAATGATTGGGCTAGTCTTGATTTGATGATTCCCATCATTTGTTCATAAAATCCTCCCCACCATGGTGTGCAAGCGGCATTGAAGTGCCACTTGACGTGCTTGGTTGTAAATTCTTGAATGATTTCCTCTTGGTTTGCCTTCAGAAATCTTGGCCATGCAGCCCAAAAGGTTGCTGCATTGTCAGAGATGATGTTGTGAGGTTTCACATCCCTTAAGTCTCAAAAGGTGTTGTAAGCTCCCATAAAAGATTCCAAGGTGAGGGTGTCCACTTCTTCCAAGTGGATGGCCCTTGTCAATGGACAAGAGAACACACAGATTGATATGCGTTTTTCTGTAGGAGTGTTGAAGGGTCCCACAAAGTCAATACCAATGGTCTCAAATGCTTGCACTCCCATATAACAATAGGATGGTAAGGGAGCTGTTGTTGTTAAATATGGTAAATTGTTGAAGCGTTTGCACCAATTGCATTGTCTGATGGTGTCACGGATGAGCTTTCTCCCTCCTTGAAGCCAATATGTTTTGTTGATTTCTTGTTGTGTATATGCGGTTATTGAATGCTTGTTGATGATGTGTTGGGAATGGATGAATGTCCTGAGGAGTGAATATGGTTGTTTGTTCCTTGGGATTGGCAGGAGGATGAGTGTCTTTTTGGTGTGTTTGGGGGTTTCCCCTTTGATGTCAAATGCTTGTCGACTGATAGAAACAAGCATTCTTTGTTGTGGATCCCACTGTAGGTCAGGTCGGTTGGGGATGATGTTGCCAGACTTGAAGATTGTCCATTTTTTGGAGTTGTAGTACTGTATAGTTGCAATATCCGTAGACCCTCTTGGTGGGCCTTTTCCATTTCTTCCAGTGTAAATGGTTTGATTGTCCCTTTTTGGTAAATACCCCATTTTGACTTTTGGAGATGCAGGTTGTTGCGATGGCGCTTTTGCAGTGGTTTGTAGGCAATGTAAGCCAGCAATGATGTTTGTCACTATGCCCCATGTTTGGGCATGCTTGAACAAGGCGTTGATGGTTTCTTTTTTATGTAAAAATTCCAACTTGGCCTCAGGCGGCCCCCCTGCAACTGCAGCCATCATGGTAGTTAGGGGTTGTGCAGGCCAGAGGCTGTTGGTTGGGAGCCATGTTGGGCCATTCCACCATAATGTGGAGGCTCAAAGAGTTTCAATGTCACAACCACAGGACACTAGGTCTGAGGGGTTGACCTCCCCAGGAATATGTTTCCAGTCTGCTGGGACAAATACCTCCGGGATCTTCTGGATTCTGGTTGTCACATATTTGGTTGGTTTGGTTTCCTGTTTGTTGATCCAATTGAGAGTGATGGTGGAGTCAGTCCAGAAGTGGGTGGTATGTATGTCAAGGTTGGTAGCATGCCTCAGGATGGCAATCATACATGCTGCCATGCATGCAGCAGAGAGTTCCAAGCGGTTGATCCTTGTTGATTCAAGTTGCTTTTTGGGTTTCTCTCATTGCTTTTTGGGAACCAGTTTGGACTTTGCCCAAATGAGTGTTGTCACTGGTGTTGGTTGACGTGTGGTGAAGTAGACAGCTGCTCCAATGGCTCGTTTGCTAGCATCTGCAAAGATGTGTATGTCCCCAGGTTCTCTTGGTGTAGATGTTGCCAAGTGTGCCATACACAGGTCAGCACAAGCCAATGCTTGTTGTGCCATGTCTTTCCATGCCAGATATTCATCCTGGGTAAGTTTTGTATCCCATGGTACATTTGGATGGACGTCATGGAAGTCTTGTTGGAGGATTTTGATTGAGGTTGTGAATGGACTTAGCATTCCAAGGATGTCAAACAGGCGCGCTTCGAACCCCATAATGTGTCTCAGGGTGAGGTACTGGCAATCCAGGAATGATTGCAATGATAGCGGTGCCGTTAAGATGTGGTCTGTTGTGGGATCATAGTTGATGCCTAAGACTTTGTATGGTGCAATGGAGTCAGCATTGTCTGGTTGAAGTGGTGCAATTCTGATCTTGGTGAGCTCAAAGGCTCCTTGGGCAAGTGCTGTAGTTGTTTTGGCCATTTTTGTTTGAACCTTGTTGGGTGTTTCTCCAAAGATGAGGATATCATCAACGTAGGTGTTGTGCTTGAGATCTTCCTGCTCTGCTTCTGTCAATATGTTCTTTTGCACTGCTTGCTGGTATAGATACCATACTGCTGCATTCAGGATAAATGGTGCACAGTTGATTCCCCATGGTAGGTGGAGAAAGCGGTAGAATTTGGGAACATAAGTTCCATTAGGCTGACATTCAGGCCACCATATAAGAAGGACCCATTGGTCTTCTGGTCCTAGCTGAACTTGGATGAAGGCCTTGTGGATGTCCCCAATGGCAAAGTGCTTGTTGAATCTCCATTGCAGCAGTATATTTGCGATTTCTGGTTGTTATCTTAACTTGCTTGATAAAATATATTCTCTTTTGGTCGCGTCAATAAATAAATACAATTTTTCAAAATATGACTGCACAATATATTTCTATTATTTGGTACACAGAATCACACTTGTATTTTTCATACAACAGTCACGCAAGC